>OX596213.1:2042718-2333461 GCA_951394215.1 Glyphodes perspectalis | reverse complement strand
AAACTGTGGGAGAGAGCTCATCCAGACAACACGAAAAAACCGCCCACACCAATCACATATGAAAAGGTAATAACAAAAATGTACATACACTTTTTCAATTTAAAATTTTTACAGCAGGTCCGTAGCTAAGGGAGGTGGTAGTAGAGCACTTTTTTAATTGTAACTTTGATTCCACAGATACTGCCAGAATACCGCTACCACGATCACAACAATCTCAGCACTAAAAATAAAAGCAACGGGACGGACTTCACGCGCAAGAAGACGGACTTAAACAAGAAGAGCTTCGTAGACCGGCCGCCTGAGGTCCTGAAGGATATATGCGCGAAGGTGACGGACGAGATGCGCTTCGATTGCTTCCCGCAGGCCAATGCTAATGAGAACGACTGCATCAAACGAGGTTAGTAACTTGGAAAAATATATGTGTGAATATACGCGCTTCGTACTTCCGCTGAGCTAGGTGTTGCTTGCTCGGGGACCTAGGCCCGACTGAGGTGAGATTATATATACTTAGTGGCGAGAATAATTTCGTCAGTGCGATGTAGGATTGTATGGCGTTTCTGCATGTTCGTTGTCTATCAAGTGTTCTTAAAGCTGCAGTAGCGTATATGTATTCATATACATATACGCTACTGCAGCTTTAAGCCGCTCTTTCGCCTCTCGCTCATGGTAGAGGTGGTTAGAAAGTAGACATAAGATAAGATTTGTTCAAGTAACATACTGCTTTAATTAGCATATTAAATTATAATCCTCTGGAAATATAAGGCCGGGAGTGTCGGATGGGTTCTGGGCTTGTGTCTGGCTACCCCACGGGTTCATTCAGCACTCCTAGGTCTTGGCATTAGTTTAAGTATAAGGAGATTTACTTACACGTCCCCCAACCCGCAGGCTGCTGCTGGCGCGCGCCTGCCGCCAAAGGCGACATTCCGTACTGCTACTACCCGCCGCAGTACGACTCGTTCCGCTTCGTCAACATGACGGAGGACCGGCACGCGCTCACCGCGTACTACGAGCGCGCGCGCCCGTCCGGCTACCCGGACGACTTCGAGCTGGCGCGGATGGACTTCAAGTATATGTCCGATGATGTGCTGCAGATTAAGGTATGTGGATACACTGAGCCATATGCATGTACAAAGCGTTTAGCTGGGAGGTGACGGAAAACATCGTGATGAAACCAGCACATGCGAACAACTGACAAGCTTGATGGCGCATTCGGTAGTGACCCTGCCCCATGCGCCAAGAGTTGCGGGTTTGATCCCCACCCAGGACAAATATTCGTATGATGAATACTTGTGTTTGTTCTGTGTCTGGTTGTTAATATCCAATATTTAAGTTTATATTTGCAATACCACTGTTGTCTGATGTAGTCTGATAAATATGTATGTGTAACCATAATTCCCTTAACTAATGGTTACGAAGTTCAGATCGGCAGTCGCTTCAATGCAAGTGTCATAGATATTTGGTTGAAAATCCCTGCACAAGGCAGTGATGTGGCTAGTTCAATGTAGTTCCTATACCAAATGTTTTGACGGATACATGAGTAATTTATTGTAGATAACCTTTACGGATGTTTGTTCACAAAATTTGGGGCCCCAGTAAATTGCGGGCATTATATTACTAAGATAGCCCATATGGCGGCAGTAACTAGTAATGTTCCTGGTACAAGGAATGACGATACTCTACAGACATGATTCCAGGATGTAATTTATCTAACATCAGTTGAAAACACTGAAACTTATGAATCATGCTTTTTCTGTCAGATTTACGATCCGGAAAACAAGCGATTTGAGCCGCCTGTCCCCGAAATTGCGCAAGTGTCGAAGCCGCTCACCAATATGAAGTATAGGGTCGAGGTCAACGGGTCAGCTGTCGGATTCAAGGTCGTGCGGACACGGGATAACGTCACAATGTGAGTTACATCAATAATAGCATTTTCTTCGGATCTTGAGGTATGGACAGATGATTAGATGTAAAGATCAGAGAATGTGTAAAAGTAAATCTGCTGGATTAATACCATCTGGTGATGAAGCCATGAAAAAAAACAGACCAAAAATCTGGTGATTGGTGGACATTTGAAAATCATGGGAAAATAAATATAAAAAAAAACACAAACAAGCGTTTTCCTTAATTTTTTGTAATTTTGTCTTGTTATGTATATAAAATTTTCATTTGATTTTGGCTATTACTCTGTTTTATGGGTTGTTTTTATTGCGAACGTATGAAAAAAGTGTCTAAAATATGTCTTAAACAATTTTATACCATCATAAGAGACCAATCACTTTGGGTTGCTGAGCAAACACAGTAAGTAAGTACAAGAGACCGCTCCTAACAAACATTCCCCATTCCAGCTTCAACACCCAAGACATGGGCGGGCTGATCCTGTCGGACAAGTTTCTGCAGATATCCGCGATGCTCTCCACCAAGTACCTGTTCGGGCTGGGCGAGCGCCGCGCCAAATTCCTGCTGGACATGAACTGGCAAACCTTCGCGCTGTTCAACAGGGACCGGAGGCCCACCGAGCATGTGAGTCTATGGTATTTAATCTAAGTATCCTCTAAGCAACTTTAGACGCGTCAAATGTTGCAGCACAACATTGTTGCGGTAATGCTGAATTTTGTTTAGCAACATTGTCTGTCCACACTGACTAGTTAGTCGACAAAATGACGTGTTGGCAACCGGCAACTGGCAACGTCGCGTGTTGTGGGGCAACGTTACTGAATTTGTTGAGCGTCGCTTGTTGCGCGTCAAATGTTGCTTAGTAGATATTTAGCTTTCAAGTAACATATTCGTTGGCACAGAGATGTGGCAGCTCAATCGTAAAGACACGTGGCTATTGCGCAAAGGGTGCGGGTTCAAACCAGGACATATTACAATAGGTAGAATATATTACAACAAGAATTTAAACAAAAACTTTTTTTTCAGCAAAACCTGTATGGAACACATCCATTCTTCTTAGCTACGGAGCCGAATGGGCACAGCTTTGGCGTTCTCCTTCTTAACTCCAATGCAATGGGTATGAAACATTGTCTTTTTAAGATGGATAAACTGTTCAATATTAACCTTTTTATAACTACCATACATACATTTATATTTGGTCCATGTATGTATAGTCATCTTTAACGCCCGGCTAAACCCGGAACGAACACTTCAAATTGTCTTTCAAAGCAAATAAGGTATAATGAAAGATTATTTTTTTTAATAATGTAAATCGCTTTAACAGACATAGTCCTGCAGCCGACGCCAGCCATCACGTACCGCACGGTAGGCGGCGTGCTGAAGTTGTTCGTGCTGCTGGGCCCGTCGCCCATGGACGTCACGGTGCAGTACACCGAGCTGGTGGGCCGGCCCTTCATGCCGCCCTACTGGGCGCTCGGGTTCCATTTGTGCAAGTTAGTATCGTTTGGTAGTTTTTTCGGAGGGATTATGTTCATATTGGTGGTTTTTTTGTAGATTGGATGTTGAAATTGGTAGTTTTTTAAGGTGGATTAAATTACTGACTTGCATTTACCAGGAAAAATTAAATGTGAAAAAATGTTAAGCTACTTTTATTTTTACATTTCAGATTCAATTACCTGTCATTAAACACTACACGAGATGTATGGAAAAGTAATAGAGATGCCGGAATTCCATTCGTAAGTAGTGTTCCGTAGAGCTTGTATGAAAAGGATCATGAATGTTGAAGAGGCGAGTGAGGTGTGTAAGGATCGTGCCATATGGCGTTCGGTTCTCTTTGCCTACCTTATTAGTTAGTAGTGTTCCATCAATCAGAATAAACACTGACAAATAACTGACTAAACCACTAGCGGTTAGGTTGTCTATTTTTTTAACAGATCACATAGTTTTTCCTACAGAATATTCTACCTGCACATTCTTCTAATGTGAAAGGGCATCTATTCCCCAATAACAAAACCACTCAGTAATGTTGTTCCATAAAAAGTAGCACAACTCTGGACGAACCATAACACTCGCCCGTCCACGTTCTAGGACGTCCAATGGAACGACCTGGACTACATGCGCAACGGCAACGACTTCACGTACGACACGGACAGCTTCGCCGGGCTGCCCGCCTTCGTCGACGAGCTGCACAGAGAGGGGATGCACTACATGGTCCTCATTGGTGAGCGAGCTGGGTACTTGGTGTTAGAGGGCCTGGCCAAGAAGCCAAAAGTCGATGGTCATTTGCCATCAACATCCATCAGTAGCCTATCCCACCTTACCTTGTTCCCTTTAAAGGTAAGATGGTATGCATTGCATATTTCCTCGGATAAATAAGTATTTCTTTTCAAAAAACGGCCAAACTATATGAATTTTAACCATCATCTCCAATCACCTTTAATGGGGGGAAACTTATAGTTCAGGGTCTCAGAATCTGTTTGTAAAATAACCAGATATATTTTTAAAACGTAAAATTATGTGAATCTTTTAAAAATTGCCTCACAATTATAAAATAATAAACACATGTAGTATAGAATTTCAACATTTATTGCAGACCCCGGGGTGAGCGGTTCGGAGAAGCCGGGGACGTACCCGCCCTACGAGCGCGGCATTGAGATGAACGTGTTCGTCAAGAACGGGACAAATCAACCGTTCGTCGGTAAGGTACGTGTCTTTGAACGCTAATTAACTGAAACCGTATGTAGTATACATGTTACTATTATTATTAAATAATCACGGATGGACGTGCTCATCACAGTAGGCGCGGAATCTCGTCTTCAAATAGAAAAATTACGAAATTCAAATATGGAAATACAATGTTTAGTTATTTTATACATTATTTAATTTTTTTATTCATATCCCTATCTTCGAGGTTGGCTTTTTAGGTATTTTTTTTACTTGACCTGAATTAATTTTTGTTATTCCGACGGATAGCTTAACTATTTGCCTTCTTTTTGACGCGGTGAACCTATGTGCACTGTCACGTCATCCTAGGGTAGGATGACGGGTACCGCCTGGCCATACCTATACGGCAGTGCCCGGATACCTTGGCGACACGTATTAATAATGATTCTATGCAGGTGTGGAACAGGGAGAGCACAGTGTACCCCGACTTCACGCACCCCAACGCGACGCAGTACTGGGTGGAGATGATGAGTGACTTCCACAAGAAGGTCAAGTACGACGGCGCGTGGATTGTAAGTCTATTTGTGATACTCATTTACTTGTAAGTGCATTGAGTTAAAAGATTTGATGGCGTATGTCGTGAGCTATTTCTCTCTTCCACTGAGTCAAGCGGTTTATCGGATTCGAGCCGACTAAACTAATGTCATCGTACTTACATAACATCACGCCCATAATCCCCGAAGGGGTAGGAAGAGTCAAAGGGGCGGCAGGCCCCTTAAACCACACTAAGTCAATAATAAAACGGGGCTGACTAAATTCTTGTATATTGATTACCATCGCAGACGGTACTACACGGCAGTTTAACTGAGTGCGCCGCGCCACACGGGTCGTCTCGCGTGGCGGAGGGTAATGGTGATCACGCCACGAGTAGCGCCGGATGCACTATGAGTGCGCGCTTCCTTGACCTCATAGTTTACCTGGCACTTAATCACTTTGGATCAATGTCATCGACGTAGTGATGCGTGTCGCGATGCATTTCGTCACTTACTGTGACTTCTGCTAATCCAGCTCGACAGACAGAAAGCGTTGACTAGATTACTTCCCTATTTAAACCAAAGATTGTTTCGTAGGATATGAACGAGCCATCAAACTTCGTGGACGGCATCAAGGAAGGCCGGTGCGCGGACGAGGACCTCCCGTACCGGCCGCACACGTCCGACCCGTACCTGCGCGCGCACACGCTGTGCATGGACGCGCGGCACTACGCCGGCCAGCACTACGACCTGCACAACCTGTACGGGCTCACCGAGGCCATCGCTACCAACTTGTGAGTCGCCTGCGCGCGGTACAGTACAGTACAGGCCGACCCGACCTGTACCTGCGCGCGCAAACAACAACTTAGGCGGTACAATACAGTATGGGACAGTACAAGATAGTACAGTACAGTATGGTACGGTATAGCACAGTATAGCACAACTCAACAATGAAATGCTATTTTATATCATAAAAGCCAGATCATGCGGAGCTCCGCCTGTGTTACTGTGAACCATATTCTTAGGTTACTAGTGCGAATGAGACGGCTAAGACTAGACTTTAATAAGTCACGGTCTGCGAGCTGCCAATAGGCCAATATCAAATACCTGTACATACTGTAAATAACAATTTAAGAGACTTAATACTGACCCTAATGGGCTAGATGACTAAAAAAATCTGTTTAGTCCGTCAGTTAGATTATTAAAAATATTGTACACGTATTTTATTTATTTATTTGTTAAACAAACATTAACGAAGATACATAGCATTTAAGTTGCGAGTGACGTTACGCTTTCGTAATTTTTTTACTAAATAGTGACGTCGCAAGCGCCCACTCCAAAACTTCGATGCTCTTTTAATTTGTAATTTTTTGTTAATTTAATAAAGCGAAAAATATGTGTCTAGTATTTTTGTATAATCTAATTGACGGACTAAATAGAATTCTAGTTTTTGAATGCAGTCATCATCCCTATTGTTGTTCCCGGCAGCGCCCTGAGCGAGATCCGCGGCAAGCGTCCGTTCATAATATCGCGGTCGTCGTTCGTGGGGTCCGGCAAGTTCGCGGGCCACTGGAGCGGCGACATCGAGAGCAAGTGGCACGACATGCGCATGACCATACCCGGTAATTGGCACTGTACATAAAAAAAAAGATATTGGTAGTTTATTCCGGTTATTGTCCAAAGAGGCTGAATTGTTTTTGACGGATCCAATCTATTAAAATTCGGATATTGTAGTAATCAATTTCCCATTCCTAATCGTCCATTTGTCATATCTGTCAAACGGTACTTCTTAAATTTGATGGACTATAGTGTTACAGCGAGTAATTTAGTCACCTTTTATTTTAATATTAGACCCCTATAATTAAAATAAAAAAAGTCTTGTGTAAATATTATGAAAATAGTTGAAATGAATCGTTCACTAGACAAGCGAATTAAATTAAAATTGTGATATCTACCCGTGAGCAGAAATGCTGAACTTCAACCTGTTCGGCATCCCGATGATGGGCGCCGACATCTGCGGGTTCGCGGGGAACACGACCGTCGAGCTGTGCACGCGCTGGATGCAGCTCGGCGCCTTCTACCCCTTCTCCAGGAACCACAACTCCGACACCAGCAGCGTGAGTCTACATTACTACTAACCCAATGCACCAATAGATTAGATCGTACGTCCGGGACCATTGATACCGCCGATCAGAGGCGGCGTAAGGCGCGGCCTCGCGGTGCAAAGGGCCTCGCGCCTCACAGGTGAAAAAAGATTTGAAAAAGTATGGAAAATCCAAAAGTAATACATAAGTGGGCGCGGGGGGAAGTTCCACTGTTAGCTGTTATTAGGATGATTACAGGAACTTGGAGATAATATGAGTGCCCCCCCCGGACCAGGGGTCCGGCCCGGCCCCGTCAGAGGGCCTCGTAAAAGATACCTTGCCCACATTAAGTTTAGGTATTGCGCCGCCACCACCGCCGATACGGTGGCAGCTACGCCCGTCAATATAATGCAGCGTTCATGGATCAAACTATCTACATTTCTCTTCTTTCTGTGTCTAATCTTAGTGGCCATACGTTTTTATTTGTTTTTATATATTTTTATTCTAGGAACGGTGGTAGCTCAATGTTAAGGACACGCGCCTCTTAACCGAGGAGTGCGGGTTCAAACCCACCCGGGCATGTACCTCTAGATTTTTCAAATCTATGTACATATTTGTGTAGTGATGAAACCTGCGAATTCAAACAACTTTGAATTTGTAACCATGATCCAAATATTCTTTATCTTAGGGTTACGAAGGTCAGATCGGCAGCCGCTTCAACGTAATTACCAAACTCGCTAGATCCTGGATCATGGTCTAAGACATAACGCTAAGAAGATGATGATATATTTATTCTAGCCGCAAGATCCAGTCAGCTTAGGGCCGGCGGTGGTCGCGGCGAGCCGCAAGGCCCTCCGGACCCGCTACGCCCTACTGCCGTACTACTACACGCTGTTCTGGTCCGCGCACGTCTACGGGCACCCGGTCATCAGGCCGCTGTTCTTCCAGTGAGTAACTGCTTTTATCTTAGAAATAAAGAAAGAAAGAAATTAATTTATTTGGCACAACAAAAACAGCAACTTACGCACATACATACTAATTACGAAGGCCACAGCCGGAGGATGCAAAAAAATACAAAATTTAAAGTAAAAGATTTAATTAATAAAATTACAATATTGAAATTATAGCTAGACTAGGTGACGATTGATCGATGTTGGATACAAAAGTGACGAAATTTAATGTGACGGCGATCGATGTCCGGCGTTGCACGTTGTGCTGCGTCGGCGCCTCGTGATGGTCCGCTCGTGTAGGCATTGCGCAAATGGAGTAAACGCTGACTGGCGATATCGGTATAGTGACGGCACGTAACACCTCCCCCCGAAGATCAGCAACTATCTTGTGACCTTGTTTGAGATGGTTGCTGCGATGTTTCCATGATCAACTTTTATCTTGCTGGGGTCCATCTTTACTGCATCTGGAGTGGCGTAGATTATTTGAGGTGAATCCGTGTTACTTTCATTGTCTAAGGTTTTGTTTCGTAGACGCTTTATTCGTAGTCGACGATATGCTACGACGATGATGAGTGCTACTGTACTTATTAGAATGACGTAGACAGGTATCGTAGTATGGTATAATGATTGCGCTGCAACTTGGTCCAATAGTACAGGGGCCTGCATGGATACTTTGGTGTTGATTGCGTGAAGGTTTTCTAAATTGATTGAGTTCAGGATCGCAGATGGATGCTCCTGGTGCCTCGACTCATCATACTGAGGCATTTCCATAATCTTGATGGCGTGACCTTTGATGCGTTCATCTGTATTAACTATGGTGAATTCCGGAGTACTAAGTTGGCATGTGAAAGGGATGGCCGCTAAGTAACTTCCTTGTAGAGTCTGGTATTTTTCTTGGCCACAGGATGTCTTGACTTTAGTCGGTGTGGGGAATGATATAGTGTAGTGGCGATCATCCAGCTGCTCGAGGGCTTCTTTAGTCATAGTAACAGGGGTCAGCTTACAGGAACGGTGAAGTACTTGCTTGGTGATCAGGAGTTGAATGCAGTCAGGTTCATTTCTGATTTTATAGTTGGATGTTGCTTGGCAGAGAAACCATGAGTTAATCTTCGGACATTCTGTCTCTATGTACATATGATCATTCTGAGAGATTGCTATATAGGGTAAAGTGGGTATAAGTATTTCATGATTTTTATTAGGGATTAATGATAGTTTGTATAGGTCATAGGATAATGGATAGGCAATCGGCAATTTTATTACTATAGTTATGTGTTCATCTGTATAGAAAAATCCTAATTTAATTATATCATAAAAATCTCTATAGTCTACATTTAAGATCTCATCATTTGAATATAAGATCTTAATTTTACTTATCATATTCTTAAGTTCATCTAAACTAACTATAGAATGAGGAGTGCTCGATGCACGAATAAATGCTAAGGTATTACCTAACTCAAATAATTCCTGAGATAAATCTTCGATATTATCTCCCAATATAATAAGATGTTGAGCCAGATGGGCATACTTAATTAAATCAGTTTCTTTCTGAGCATCGCTGTCCATAATAACGTTCAAGATTCTACTAATGTTATTCTGATTGATTACTAATTTGTCTAAAGTTTTCATACTATGAGAAATCCATTCTTTATTAATTGTAATATGTTTGTTAAATTCAGATTCTAATTTAAATTCATTATTTTGTAGAATTTTGATGGCGTTATTGTATTTAATGGCATCTGTATAATCTAAATTGCCAGAGATACTCTTTATAACTGATCCGAGTCCATCAATGAGGGCTCTCTTACTACGATTTGGCTCAAACGTACGTAATTGTTCAGATATTTTATTAAGTTTATTATTAAGGTGTTCAATGTGCGGTTCATAGAGGTACTGAGTTTTATTATTTAATTTAGGCCTAATTTCTATTAATTGAGATTTAACTAATTCAACTTGCGAATGGATATTACGGAGATCAATAGAATTTATAAAGGAATGATAGTGAGCTACGATCTTAGTAGGGCCTAATTTAAAGGGCAGAAGTCCAGGTCCGTCAGCTAAGCTGTCAATCGTTACGTCTTGTCCTCGCGTCAGTTGGAGCAGAGTCGTTAGTAGAAGTGTCCTGTAACAAGGTGGGATCTTTAGGACTACGTTTTAGCCTAGATTTGGCTACGGGACCGCGTTTTCTTTTGGTATAAATATGTATGGGTAGATCTGCAAGGACTGTGTCTTTTGTATAGCGTGGGGCCAACTTTTGCCTGCTAGCCATGGGATTACGTACAAATACTTGTTGATCGGGTACGTACTCCTTTTCAGGTTCCCGATCTTTATTTCTATTTTCAATAAGTTCAGTCCTATGATGAAGGGAAGATTCATTTATTAAGTCATATACTTGAGTCATTCGTTTTTTATGGTCTAGTGAATATTGTTGTAACAGATGTCCAGTCAAGTCTATGTCTAATGGGTCACGTGGGTCAAAATGGCCAGTTATTAAGTCGAGAGGTCTGCACTTAGTAAAACTATGGATGGAGCTATTATAGGCTAACACTGCATAAGGCATGAGATTAACTACAGGTTCACTACGTTTCTCAAGCTTTAATATCCTAAGATGTTCTAAGATAGTGGAATGGAAACGCTCTACAATGCCATTATCATTGGGAGTATGGGCTAAGATCTTATGATGTTGAATTTTGTGAAGTCTAGTAAACTCTGAGAATAACTGGTTGGTGAACTCTGGGCCTTGGTCGGTAACTATAGTTAAAGGGACGCCATGGTGCGTGGAGAATTTAAGAAGAGCCTGGACAACACTTAGGGCTGTACCATCTCTAAGATAATATGCTTGAGCATATTTCGAGAAGGCATCGACCAAAGTAAGATATTTCTCATTTTGGGCCGTGAAAAGATCAATGTGAACTATCTCAAATGGCTTAGTAGGTGGTGGTACTATAGAAAATCTTTGTCTGATGGGGTTTCGGTCGTATTTAGCTTGACCACATATATTACATTCATTGATGTACTTTGTAATATGTTCCCTCATCTTTGGCCAGTAATATTTAGCGGATAGTGATAAAAAGCATTCATTAATACCGCGATGGTTAGTTTTACCTTCGTGATACTTCTGTATGATTTCTTGTTGGCGTAAATATTCTTTGACATTCTCTAATTCAGTTTTAGTTAGCACTAAGTTCATAGCTGAACTTTTAAATGTGCTCTGTATTATGGGAATTATTTTGTACATGGCCAACGGTGGGTGAATTATAAGTCCTGTTCGAACTTTAGGGTTGACAAATTCCTTAACTGCACTAATAACGTCGTCTTCGAGGTTTGACTCAGATATTTGAATCGTTGTCCTAGTATGTGTGTCAAATGGTTTTGTCACTGTCGGTCGTTTCTTTATGTCACCTACAATTACAAAGCAGATTTGTCTATTGAATTTATTAAGGGGGTCATCAGATATGGGAATTTCTAAGATAGGATTTTCAGCATTGGTATGAGCTGTGACGGTAGTGGAACGATCTGGAGATGGTGGTCCTTCTGAAGGATTAACTGCAACTGAACTGGTATCTTCGTTATTAATTTCAATGCGCGATAAAGCATCGGCGTTGGTGTTTAATTTGCCTTGCTTATAAACTGTAGTGAAATTATATTCGCTCAATTTAAGTTTCCATCGTGTTAATCTTGAATTGGGCTCTTTTAAACTCATAACCCATTGTAGAGGCTTATGATCTGTAACTACTTTGAATTTTCTACCGAATAAATAGGGTCGGAAATACTTAGTAGCCCACACAATAGCTAAAAGTTCTTTTTCTATTGTACTATAATTGATTTCACTAGAGTTTAAAGTTCTAGACGCATACGATATCGGTTTATCGCTGCCTATGGTACCTTGTGACAAGATAGCGCCTATAGCATAGTTAGACGCGTCAGTTGTTAGAATAAAATCTTTGTCAAAGTCAGGGTACTGTAAGATAGGGTCGTTTGTCAGTAGTTCCTTACAAGTCTCAAAGCATTTTATGTAATTAACGTCGTCGGGTGTTATTTTAGAGCCTTTTTTCAAACATTGTGTCATAGGTTTCGTTATACGAGCAAAGTCAGGGATGAATTTTCTGTAATATCCTAAAAAGCCTAAAAATCGCTTTATCTCAGTGGCTGATCTTGGTAAAGGGAATTTCTTAATGGCCATGATCTTATCTGGATTAGGTTTAATCCCATCTTTACTTATTATGTGTCCTAAGTACGCTGTCTCGAGTTTTAAGAACTCGGACTTGTCCATTTGAATTTTGAAGTTCGATTCTCTCAATCTTTTAAAAACCTTTTCTAAATTAATTATGTGTTCTTGTAACGAGACTGAAAAAACAATAATATCGTCCAAATAAACTAAGCACACTACGTTTTGAAGGTCTCTAAGAACATTGTCCATTACCCGTTGGAAAGTGGACGGAGAATTTTTAAGTCCCATGGGCATACGTAAAAATTCAAAATGCCCATGTTCCACGTTAAATGCTGTTTTATGGATATCCTCAGGGTTCATCTCTACTTGATGGAAACCACTGGCCAGATCAAGAGTGGTAAAATAGTGACAGTTACCTAATTTGTCCAAAACATCAGCTATGTTTGGTATAGGATATTTATCATCTATAGTTTTTTCATTAACTTTTCTAAAGTCAATTACTATGCGCCATTTGGTTTTTCCAGACGCATCGGCCTTCTTGGGGACTACCCATATGGGAGAACTCCAAGCTGATTGTGAAGGTCGAATGATACCCTGTTCTAACATTTTAGTTATTTGTTCTTGGACCTCTTGTCTATGTATAAATGGATAGCGGTAACTTTTAGTATATACCGGTATCTCGTCAGTTGTTCGAATACTGTGCTTGATTTTATTTGTGAAGGTTAGAGGTTCACCTTCGATGTAAAAGACATCAGCGTATTGAGCGCAAAGTGACTCTAAATTAGTTCGCTCTTCAGGATTCAAATGGTCTGTACGTAAACGCGATAGAACTTGTGACTCGCGATCTGTTAACTGTTCGGTGCGCGTGCACTGAGTATTAAATAATTCTGCACTGACCGGTCGATCCATTGAAAACACTATGTCATGTCTAGTAGGGTTTGTAACTTCGACTATTCCGCGGTTATTCGTAACAGTCGTTATGCAATCATTAATGTGGCAATTAGAAATAATTTGTTGAGATATTAAAACGTCACCGTTATGAAAGTTAACTGGGATTCGAATAAGTTTAGATGAATTGGCCGGTATTATATCCTCGTATAAATTACAATTACGTGAATCATACATTCGTAAAGGCGTTTGAGATTGCCGTGTAACTAAGACCTTATTTTTTAAATCAATACTTGACTCTAATTTTTCCAATAAATCGTATCCAATTAATCCATCAAAGTAATCGTGAAATTTATATATAAATAAAGTAATATCATTTTGTTCGTTGAACTCACGGAAACAAGGTAACGTAATAGAATAGTCATTTCTGGTCGTCGCGTGAATATTAGTAACTTCAAAAGGGTCGTAGTTACATGGTATATCTGGGAAAAATCTTTCTACAGCCTCGGGTGAGATAAAAGACTGATTCGCGCCTGTGTCTATGAGTAATTTAAGAGGTGGATGTTCAATCTGTATGTAAGGCAATTGTCGCTGGGTTTGGAGATTTATTTCTATTTTGGTTTTTCGGATTTCGAACTCTCGTGAAAATCCTCGCTCTCGTGTGAAGGCTTTTCATTATAAGCTTCTTCAACAGAGGCGGGTTCATATTCTGGATAATATGATTGTTGCTCGTATAAGGTACTATAAGCATAGTCAGGACAGTCATAGTAGTCTTGTTGGTATGTCTCGTCATAGTAGTCGTAATAGGGACCGTACTGATGATCGTAAAACTCATTAAAGTTTAATTCGCGGGTCTTAAAGTAATTAGAAGGGGGTGGATTCCCGAATTTGGACCAATCATGGGGTGTGCGAGTAGGGATAGTCTTTGCGACGTAATGACTAACACCACTCATAGGCTGGGGTGCGTTATTATTGGGTTGGAAACCGGGGTTCCTATGTGGCATTCTAAACACGTTGCTTTGAGCTCTATAATTTGGCGGAGGCGCCGCAAACATTTGTTGAGTGCGAGTAGGACCACTAAAATGAGGCGTTTGGGGCTTCCAAATCGGCATTGGCCTCTGTGGTTGAGCATGGAATGGCCTAGACTGACCAGGCATATTCGGCATGGTAAAAGGTCGTGAGGGACCGGGCAAATTAATCGGCTTTGCCGGAGGAATATTAGACGGCCTAGGGGGCGGAATCGCGACGGGTGCCGGGTTGCTGTAAGAAAACTTAGGCACGTTAAACGAAGACGTAGACTGCAACCTTCTATCAGGAAGCTGCTCGTTCCGTTGCTGCAGGTATAAGGTGTTCATCTCGTCATGAACAAATTCTAGCGCCTTCTCTATAGTATCAGGTCGCATGCACCGAATACGCGAGCCTAGCGGGTCTCGGAGACCGCGCAGATATGATTGTAAGGTTAACTTTTTATATAATTCGCGTTTGGCTTCGATAGTGCTCGGTATTGTTTCATGCAAACTGATATAAGTCATTATAACGCTAAAAAGATTTTGGCACTGTTCATAAAATTCCTGCGGGGTTCCTGAACCCTGTGTGAGCAACGACAAATCGTTATAAAGCGAGCTCTCATCGCGTTGATCGGCAAAGTTATTAATTAAAGTCCTACGTATCGCATCCCAAGTCTCGGGAATGCCGTTCGAATTAATAGTGCGGGCCGCAGGACCATTCACTTTATTTAATATTCCGTTAATTAATGCAAGATTGCTTAACTCAAATCCTGGCTCTTGTCGCATATATTGTCTCACTAGTTGGTCGCATAGATTAATAAATCTAGTGAGGACGTTTGAGTTCCCGTCAAAATCCGGGACTAGGCGGAGGGCCTTAAATATCTGATCAATTAAAGCGTCAGACATCGTAATAGGTTGCAATTCAACCTCCTCGCTAATTGAATCTAAATTCCTATTAGAATTAAATACTAAACTACGATTTGAAATACCTAACCTAGGGGTCCGCGATTGCCTTGGATGGAAAATCTTGGAAATTTAAGGAACACTAGATTATAAAAGGAAGCAACTCTAGATAGATCTAGGTACTCACATGCGCATTTTGATTTCTCTGCCTGTATCGATTTCTTGATACTCCTCTGGACTGCAGCTCTTGTAGGTTCGGATTGCCGCTCGCCGTGATCGATTCACTGACTCTACTTTACAGCAATCCTACCGACTGCGCCAATTACGAAGGCCACAGCCGGAGGATGCAAAAAAATACAAAATTTAAAGTAAAAGATTTAATTAATAAAATTACAATATTGAAATTATAGCTAGACTAGGTGACGATTGATCGATGTTGGATACAAAAGTGACGAAATTTAATGTGACGGCGATCGATGTCCGGCGTTGCACGTTGTGCTGCGTCGGCGCCTCGTGATGGTCCGCTCGTGTAGGCATTGCGCAAATGGAGTAAACGCTGACTGGCGATATCGGTATAGTGACGGCACGTAACATACTAAACCACGGCTGCAATGAGGGTTTTTTTGAATTAAAACATCCAAAAGATGGCGTTACTGTGACATGCGGTCTTGTCCCCCTTCTCATTGGTTAGTTGTCAGAACAAACTGATATGCTGTCAACAATGAGCCAATAGTGACAGTGATAAGACCACGAGACTTCCTCGTGCCACCTAGCGGATTTTGTATTTTGAAAAACCCTCATTACCGAAAGTGTAGCTGGAGTACAAAGAAAAGCAATTTCTTTTGACAATATTTTTTCCAGAAGTATCTCCAAGGCGTCGAACAATTTACTGTATCACCGTAAACATTTCCACCGATTCCACCTCTAATAGTGACGACGTACGTTCATTAGGGCGCCAAGCAACGAGGCGCTGTACGGCATCGACGACCAGTTCCTGGTGGGCCCGGCGCTGATGGTGACGCCGCTGCTGCTGGCGGGCGCGGCGGGCGCCACGCCGCTGTTCCCGGGGCCCGACGACTGGTACGAGCTCGCCACCGGCCGCCTCGTCGGCCGCGACCGCCGCGTGCAGGTCGACGAGGACCACATCGTGTCGGTCAAGGTGCCTTACTTTATATATATTATCTTGCTCTTAATATACTGACTTATGGAACTGATGTGATTCATTTGATGAATTAACCATAGACTGGGTCTGTCAAGGTGTGTTGTTGAATATAGACTGTATACTGAGTGATGAAAATAACTGAGTCATTCGATAAATTAACCGTTGGTGCTGTTTCAGAAACTATCGCGTGTCCGGCGGAATCAATTTTGCTTGGATATTAAGCAGCCTAAGTCTTTTTTTAGGGATCAAACTTTATTTTTTATTCCGTCTCAATCAGTTAAGTAGCTTAGACGTAACGACGTAACAGATATACGGTTATTTCGTATCACATTAATAATATTGGTTGGCTATATCGTTACTTGTGACTATAGGCGACGTAACTGACATTCAATCATTCGGTCAGCTTTTTATACTTTTTAAGTCCATTATCAAGAAACTACTAAATTAAATTAATAGCTAAGCTTACCGAAGGAAATGAGGTGAACAACTAACAAAATCACCTCACGGTGTTACGGTCTACCGCTACCGAATATTCTTAATATTATATTGTTTATTTTACACAATTTTCCATCTAACCCAGCCCATTGTCCCATTTTGGTCTGGGATTTAAAAAGAATGTGCCATCTGTGTCTTCTTGCCTAGCATGTCGTAAAGGGCGACTAATGGTATATGGGCTTTTGGGTATGGGATTGTGTAGGCGACGAGCTAGCACTTTGTCACTACTATTTCACAATTTTTCATCTAACCCAGCCCAGTTTTGTTTTATCCTGAATGTGTTAAAGGGGCCTGCCGCTTCTTTGACTCTGCCTACCCCTTCGGGGATTATGTTATGTTTGTATGTTATATGGTATCGTTATCCCCGGTCAGGGCGGCACGATCGTCCCCATGCAGGAGCCGCCGGCGCGCGGGCCGGTGACGACCAGCAACTCGCGCAGCGGCCCGCTGCAGCTGCTCGTCGCGCCTGACGCCGCGCAACGCGCGCGCGGCGAGCTCTACTGGGACGACGGGGACAGCCTCAGTGAGTACACGCGCGCGCGCGGCGAGCTCTACTGGGACGACGGGGACAGCCTCAGTGAGTACACGCGCGCGCGCGGCGAGCTCTACTGGGACGACGGGGACAGCCTCAGTGAGTACACGCGCGCGCGCGGCGAGCTCTACTGGGACGACGGGGACAGCCTCAGTGAGTACACGCGCGCGCGCGGCGAGCTCTACTGGGACGACGGGGACAGCCTCAGTGAGTACACGCGCGCGCGCGGCGAGCTCTACTGGGACGACGGGGACAGCCTCAGTGAGTACACGCGCGCGCGCGGCGAGCTCTACTGGGACGACGGGGACAGCCTCAGTGAGTACACGCGCGCGCGCGGCGAGCTCTACTGGGACGACGGGGACAGCCTCAGTGAGTACACGCGCGCGCGCGGCGAGCTCTACTGGGACGACGGGGACAGCCTCAGTGAGTACACGCGCGCGCGCGGCGAGCTCTACTGGGACGACGGGGACAGCCTCAGTGAGTACACGCGCGCGCGCGGCGAGCTCTACTGGGACGACGGGGACAGCCTCAGTGAGTACACGCGCGCGCGCGGCGAGCTCTACTGGGACGACGGGGACAGCCTCAGTGAGTACACGCGCGCGCGCGGCGAGCTCTACTGGGACGACGGGGACAGCCTCAGTGAGTACACGCGCGCGCGCGGCGAGCTCTACTGGGACGACGGGGACAGCCTCAGTGAGTACACGCGCGCGCGCGGCGAGCTCTACTGGGACGACGGGGACAGCCTCAGTGAGTACACGCGCGCGCGCGGCGAGCTCTACTGGGACGACGGGGACAGCCTCAGTGAGTACACGCGCGCGCGCGGCGAGCTCTACTGGGACGACGGGGACAGCCTCAGTGAGTACACGCGCGCGCGCGGCGAGCTCTACTGGGACGACGGGGACAGCCTCAGTGAGTACACGCGCGCGCGCGGCGAGCTCTACTGGGACGACGGGGACAGCCTCAGTGAGTACACGCGCGCGCGCGGCGAGCTCTACTGGGACGACGGGGACAGCCTCAGTGAGTACACGCGCGCGCGCATGCCCACGTGCACGTGGTGCCCTGCCGCATGCCCGTGTTTAAAGTGACAGCTCTTTAGTTGACTTGCACAGCGTTACCTGTGTCCCCAGACGGCTTCGTTCAGCAACGTCGACTTGAGGTGAAGGGTGCGGCATCTAGTAGATATATTGAGATATAGATCAGTGCGATAAGACATAGAAAGAGAAAAAGAGACAGAGGTAGCGTAGAGCAAGCAGAAACACGGCACCCGACCCTGAATTCAAATACCAACATTGTGTTCCAACAGACAGCTACGACGAGAAGAAGTTCAGCCACCTGGAGTTCACGCTGACGCGCAACGTGCTCACCAGCAGCGTCACCTGGTGGGGCCACGGCGTGCCCACGCTCGCCAACATCACCGTGTGCGCGCAGCCGCCCGTGGTCTCCGCCAGCGTCGGCGGCGTGCCGGCCGCCTACAGCTACCGGGACGACACCAAGGTGAGCGGCGGCTGCTGCCTCCGCCGACGTGCTGACGGGGGAGCGAACGTTACAACACTCTCATAACAGCCGACCAGCGGGTGGTGGCTGCGACCCCTGCGACAGCACCCCCGCCCTCATTGCACGCGTCTCCGCGGCTGCTGGAGACAGGTGGCTCGATACCTTTCTCGTCACCCCTCAGCGGAGGTCCAGGCGGGCCGGTCGTTGAAGGGTTTTGTGGAAGTACCGGCATCACCCATGACACCCTCTACTCTAGCGATGAGGGGTACCGCGGGCTTTTAATGGGTATACCCACTTTCTTTGACAGAAAAGGGGGGGTGTCCGAGGAGTCCTACACACCACTCTATCCCCTCGGGTAGGGTAAAGGTGCGTAAAACATTTTCACGCGGCAAAAATAAATGTCTGCACATAAGTTTAACTAAACATCAGTTGCAAATGTCCTTAAGCTTGTGTTTTACCTTTTATAGAATAAAAAATATTTCCTTTTCAGGTGCTACGCCTCTACAACCTCAACCTGTCCCTTGATAAGCCGTTCGAAGTGCAGTGGCTGTACAAGGCGAAACAGGACAAGGCCATCAGCGTCAACAGCCCCTACGTGCCCAAGCTGGGCTAGGGGTGAGTGGACCATGTTAGGAGTTAATGTTGTTTCAAGGGCACCCCGTCTTAGCACATCGTCCGGGTTCAATTAGTGTTTTGAACCCTCAGACAGATTTTTAAGACCTTGTGTGAGTCGATGAGTGCAGTCAGACAAAATTCGGGTAAGTTGGGGGTGGTGTCTTTTTGGGCGTCTCACCGTTGGTCAAGACTTGATGACTAATGGCGCTTGGATTATTTGCACCCCCTACATCCTGGGTTAAATGGGCCTGTTCAAGGGGTGAGAGTCACCTCTCTCCTGTCCTAACTGGCGAAGACGGGGCTACAAAGCTTTCGTCTATATCCTCTCGATAAAACATTGTTTTTGTTATTCTCGTATAGAACAGACAATACCAATTTCAAAGTAGACCAAAGACTGTACGTAGCCCAAGGAGTATGTGACTCCAATTCGATTGTTATTGAAGTATTCGTAGCTAAGGTTACATTCAAGGCAGAATGTTTTTCAAGATGTCAAAAAAAATTTTACCCAACAAACCTATTCATATTTTTTTTTGTGTAAAAGTTAATATTTTGTCATTACATTATCATGGCTATTGACATCCACTGTGTCATGCTCATTTCGTATGGCACTTTTAAACATTTGTTAAGTGAAACTTAGTCTATGTAACTAACATGCATAAAATGTAATAACCGACAATATTATTTAAAGCAAGGATCGGATACATTGCTTTACTGCTGCTATATTACTTATAAACAATGATTATTAGTTGCCAGTCTTATTGTAAAACATATATCTATATTTACATTGCACTTCTTTGTTTTACATACAAGCTAACTATGGAAAATGATATATGTTAAGGCTATTCCGTACTTATGACCTAGCTACGAACTTAGTAGGTTTTTATATTAATGACGAAGCATCTAATGTTTTGACATTAATTAAATTTGTTATCGAACGCCAGTTTGGAAGTACAATTACATCACGGAACCCAAGAAGTCCTGCTAGTTGTTTTATTAATGAGAATGTTGAATTGCGATAAGAGAGTTCAAAATTTTGATAGTGAGATTGAATGGTTGCCAATTATGAAGA
This sequence comes from Glyphodes perspectalis, assembly GCA_951394215.1. Taxonomy (NCBI): domain Eukaryota; kingdom Metazoa; phylum Arthropoda; class Insecta; order Lepidoptera; family Crambidae; genus Glyphodes; species Glyphodes perspectalis. The sequence continues at coordinate 2,313,004 of OX596213.1, read as the reverse complement.
TAAGTACATATTATCAATTACCTTGATGATTGTTCAAGCGTGTCTAGTCATAAGGTGATGTTTTTTATTATGTATGGTTTTTGCCAATTCTTTTCTAAATGTTACTATGTATTTATGTATCATGTGGATGGTTTTGGTGTATCTAAGTAACTTGATCCTTACCGCATGTACTTTTGTTACCCAACTGTAACATGCAAAAAAGGTAATTGTGTGTGTTTATTAATAAAAATATAATCAATATCCCATCCAATTAGGGTTAAGATAATGTAGTTGGTCAATTAAGAATGCGTGTTAAATTTCAAACATCTTTTAAAATATATAATATGTTCATTATGGTATTATACTGTTCTATATACAATGGAGTTAAGAGGTGATCAGTTCTAAATTTTTCTCTTAAATAAGAAAGTATGCACAAACCTACTCCCATATTATACTTATGGTAATATTTAAAAAAGCTTGTATAAATGTAATAAATAACAAATACTGCCCAAAGCCACAGATAAAGTGTGGACGATTAACTAGATTATTGTTATTATAATGGAATTGTTTTTGTTATAATAATTATGGTTTATAAAGAAACACTTATTTATTGTTAAAGATTAATTCAATGCAATTAATGCATGGTCAATGCCATAGTTAATGATAAGCTTCACTCTGAACTATTCTACTACTAGATAATTTATACTCTTATCATTCTATGGTCAAAGTGAATCATTATCTCAATCTATAGTTAAGTGTAATATCAAATCACGGTAGAAAATCTAGTAGTCAAAATATTTTTTGGATGTACAATATGGTGTGATACCTTATATACTTAATACCTTAAATGTAGTTTTAATATTTTTTCTGTAAGTGAATATTACATTGTTACTAAATATTCTTCTAAATATCATAATAATTGGTGTCCTGGATACCAACCATTTTATGAATAAAAAAGCTGAGTATGTGCCATTATTCTTGTTAGAGCTCAGTTAAGTAATAATATTGCACATAAACTAAAAGTTTTATTGGGGATAACATTTCGGTACACGTCAGTGATTTGCCACTGATAAACTGTCAACTAATATCCGCAACCAAACTTTAAATATCAGCGACCAATCAAAATCATGCTAATACTCGCACCAATTCAAGTGCAGCGACGTTGTCGTTTTGGCAATTTTTCAAACTACATGTTTTTTATATGCTTTATGATATTTACTTACTGCTGGATAAAGGCCACCTTTATGCTATTAAATTTCTTGGTTCTATGCTTACATAGCGTCATCTAATGACAATAAATGAGAAATATAAACATCTACATGTTCATCTCTTCAATTGTCTCGATAGGTATCAGTAGATGTTCAATAAGATAGCAACCAATCTAAGCCATATTCTTGTTCTAGGGCAATGAAAGATACATGGCCAACCTGGTATCTGTTCATGTCTTTTTCAATTGAACTCCGGAAGATTAGGCTAGGGTATGGTGTGGAAATTGCTCAATGGCCTTTATCCACAAATAAGGTTTTTATATCAATTTGATTTATATTATGTAGTACAAACTCGATTGAGTCACGCCCATACACTGGGCTCTTTTATGAATGTTCTGCGGTAGTTTTATAAATTATATATATTTTTTTAACATAATGCCAAAGTAGAAGTGATTGTGTTTCCTTTTTACTTTAAAGAATGCACTACATAAATAAATGATATCGCACAAAATGGATTTTTATTTTACAAGTCATTGTTAAATACAACCTATTTGCTTGAATGTATTATTTAGAAAAGTTAATAAACTGAGTTTATATACCTATAATTTACATATTTATAACCAAAAACCTTTGGTTATAAATTATATGGTTTTTGGTTATCCCTTGATTTAAATATATGGCTATGATTTGGATTAACAATAGTGTGCAGAAAAAATCATGAATACAACATATTATTTTTATTCATCTAATTAAATTAACAATCATAAACAACCTGAACTTAGTTAAACAGAAAAATTTGTAGTTTTATGTGTGATCCTGCTCAACATCTGTCTTCAAAAACTCCTCATATTGCTTTTCATCCATCAGATCCTTTATTTCTTCAGGTTTTGTCAATTTTAATTTATAGAGCCATCCTTCATCGTAACAAGATGTGTTGATCAGGGCTGGTTTTTTTTCAACATTACTATTTTTTTCTGTCACCTCACCGCTGACAGGTGAATATATTTCACTTGCAGCTTTTACACTTTCTAGAGCACCACATTCATCTCCTGCAAGCAATTTTGTGCCCTTATCTGGAAGTTGGGCAAACACAACATCGCCAAGAGATTCCTGTGCATATTTGCTGATCCCGACAGTTCCAATATCCTTTTCAACAGTGACCCATTCATGACGGTCTGTATATTTTCTAGAAGATGCATCACTGCTGTATTTGTGCCGTAACTCACAATAGGATTGCTTTAGATTTGATTGTATGTAACATCTAGCCAAATAATATCTAGTTGTTTGAAACATATGTCTTTGCAATGCCATTTTCTACCTGAAAAAATTTTTACTTTCATTATTAAGTCATATATTAAATATGATTGTTCACAATATTACAACATTACACATAAATTTCAAATTGTTACTATATAAACCCAACTTAATTGAACAATTACTATATAAATAATGTGATATAAAAACCACACCTGTTTTACACAGACTAGTAAAAGAAGGACTCCACGCCACTAACTAGACGTTGAAGCTCCTCAGGTGCTCCAACTTGAGATGCAACTTACGACACACATTGACATAATAAGTGCTCCAATTGACAAATATCCAACATCAGGTATCTGTAAGTATCTCACTTACACATGTTAAAACGAGGCTTCATGCTATAGTATGACAGTGTGAAGTCCTTCTTTTTTTACTAGTCCGTGCCATTTTAATAAACTTTTAGTGAGATAAAATTCTTGTCTTTAAAATATAAATACAACACAAGAGATATAAGCACCTCACCTCAACATATAGTGATACAAGGATCTTTAACATTTTAACAGAGTATCTGAGTTATAGATAAATAGAATAAACAAACCGATATCGGCTGTTAATTAACCCCTTGAACTTAGTATTTTTATCTATTTTCTCTACTTACCTATAGTTACTAAGTATCAGAAATGTTTTTTTGAAATAAGCTTCATTATTCAAATCACTTACATTTTTAACATGACAAAACAGTTAGCCTATTATATGTGTGTCCACACTATATTCATTAATTTGATTTATTTACTTACTGATATTTTTTCAAATTATCTTATCTAACAGTAACCCAAAAAAACCAATAACATTGGAAATACCTTTGGTGTTATAAATCTGTAAATTTGTAGACAACCTGAATTTCTTTGTGAACCTAATAGCTTAATATATTTAACATAAATAACATGCAAATTAAGATATTTCATTAGATGTGCTAAGATATATGAAAATATTTCATTGTTTTAGGTTATTTATGAATGACAGTAGGTACTTAGGTACGTTCAGAATTATACACATTTTATTTTACATCAAATAGAACGACCTACGAGGCTATAATATGTAACAATATTAATTGTGCATAGAGTATTATTTTTATTGAAATGAGAAGTCCTAGATCTAAGGTTGTCTAACAAGAAATTAACCAACCATTCCATTTCATGTCTACCAAAGCTATTGCAATTGACTTAATATTGTTTTAGGACGAAAAGTGCTATTGGTGTGGCTTCGTTTTATTATACTACTATTCTGACAAATTTTATGAAGAAAGATCTGTAAAAATACACTGAAAAGCGGTTGCATTCGCATAATTATTTGAAAAAAAGAAGGAAATATATGGCATCGTGTTCTACATTCAGTATAATAATTATTAATTATATATGGATGAAACTTGTACTTTTATTTAAATATAATGTTAATACATTGGTTAAATAAATATAAATAATATAGTTCATTTAAAAAAAGGTTTTTCCCATTATTATTTCACAATTTAATATGTTACTAAATAATTCCGCTATATGCTGACCCTTGTGGACTGTAGAAATGGATACAGCTGAACTATGTGTAAATTATTTTCACATGTAAATCATAGTTCTCCTTGATTGAAATTCTTAACAAAAATATTAAATAAAATGTTAGTAGTTTCTAAAGTAAAATTCTTGCAACTGGCTAAATGTCAAAAATGTCAAGATCCTTAAACGTCATTGTTCGCCAACCATGACTGAAAGATGTCAAACGAAGTTTACAGAAAAATTTGATAATCAGAATTATATTATTTACTTCGGTATTATATCTGCTTCGCTTGCCGTTTTATATTTTTACAGGTGCATTGAATACATTAGTTATTAATCGGCGGTTGTATGTTATAGGAAATCGATAACCCGCTTTCGCTGTTGCAGATTTCACTTCATCGCTCTTGTTCTAAGTTATGTGTTGGGATGTGTGGCTTGCTACTACGTGCTGAACTCGGGAGTACTGCACAAGTACGTGCAGCAGCTGAAGTGCCATGTCGCCGGGGGCGCGGAGGACGCGCCGGAGACCGACGCCCCAGTCAAGGTACTTCACGTACGTTTTTATTATTTCGTGACGTCCGCTTGCTGCGTTTGGACTGATTTACGCCTCTGTAAAAAAACCGAAACGCTTATGTTTAATGCAGAACTCCTTACGAAATAGTTTTCTGTCAGTTTTTGTTTGGAAAGTCAGGCAATTCCTTCATGTTTAACTTCACATTAAATAATCTGGTTTGAGTTAATATTTAAGTTTCTTATACACATAACTTTTTTTACTTGTTATTTACATGCTACATTCCAACCTAATATCTTGATCGACATTTGCAGAAAACTTGAGTTAAATAAATTAGTTTAGTAATGAAACAGGTTCTAATTTTTTTATTAAATAATTTAAAATTCAAGAGGTTGAGCCAAGCAATGTTTCATAATTTTATTAAATTGATTAAAATATCCTTGTAGTTATTTATGTAACTGCTTAATTATACTACAATTAGGTTGTCTATCAAGTCAAACATACCCAGTAATTATTTATTTGACTGGCTCGTCGATAGTGGCTCTGTCCTATGCGCTAAGAGTTGTGGGTTTGATCCCCACCCAGGACAAACATTTGTGTTATTGTTCTGTGTGTGGGTATTAATATCCAATATTTAAGTATATATTTGTAGTACCATTGTTGGTTTTGATATCTGTAACACAAGTGCTTAAGCTACTTACCACGGTGCCAGATTAATGTATGTGATATTGTCTGATATTTATTTATTCATTCATCAGGGTATTTTAATTTTTGAATTGCAGGGTTGTGTTACATGTGGGTCCAAAGATTGCGCGCGTCATGACCCCGGCACCCCCGTGGAGCCCTGGGTAGGGCTTGAAATACATAAGCAGTTAGATCAAGCCATAGAAGATGTAAGTTATAATTAAATAATTACATATTAATGCAAACTATAATAGATTATTATTTTATACTTCATAAGTCTTTTCTGAGAGAATATGACATGATCTGCAACTTTTAATATGAATTAAATATTTTTAACATATTATTAGGTCTAATTTATATTAGCATGCATGCATATGCTCAATGCTAAAAGAAAATAATGTTAAGTGTAAAAACATACCTTTATATTATTATTCTGTAATAAGAAAAATCCTTTTCATGGGATTATGAATGTGTTGATATATGTAGGTATGAAAATCCTATATTCTTTAACTATATGAATCTCTTCTGAAAATGAGGCCATTGTGTATAATCAGTTTATCTGTTTACTACAATTATATGTTACTAGTTCCCTAAGATATAGTTGTCGTATTGTAAGTATACTATCTGTAGTTTGTGCACAATCATTGATGATAAATTTGTTATTACATTGTGTCAATCAGTTTTTGAAAGTTGATTGCTTGTGATCACTGGTTGTTGACACACTTTTGCTAAGTGATACGTTAGAAATTGCTGCCACTTTTAATTACCTTTATCATAAAGGTCCATCAGCATCTGTAATATGTTAAATTTTTTTATTGACACACACATTATCTCATTACTACTGTGAAGTTACTACTTCACAAGTACTGAAGTAATTGTTGTGGTCAGCCACATTAATTAATGGGTGTATTATAATAATTGAAGATTTCACACTTCTACAGTAGAAAACTGTCTTAAAACTTTACAGTTTTTCTGTGTGAAGCTTTATTCCATATAATCTACAGTTTCTGCCTCCACTTTAATCCTAGAATTGCTAATGTTATATTGAAGCAATTGCAAATGTTCATTACCATTAGAAACCCAAAACTCTTCAAAACAAGATGTGTTACGTAATAACTGGGAGTAAAAAGATAAATAAGTAATAAATGAATTCTCCAGGCTGACACACCAATTCCCTAGTTCCAAACTAAGCGTAAACTTATGCTATGGATACTAGGCAAACGGACAGAAATACTTAAATATGTTTATAAACATCCTCGATTCGAGTACAAATGTCCATGTTCATCACACAAACCATTTGCCCCTAGCGGGATTCGAACCCGCGACACTTGGTTTCATGGCCAGTGACATGACTACTCGACCAACGGGCCTGTCAAAACTGATACTAAGAGGGTTGCAGGTCCCAAAATATTTTTTTTTTACTGTTATCTTTTATATTATTGCAGAAAAAATCTACCTTACATGATTTATCTCTACTACATACTAAGTAGACAAGAGTAAATAATTCAGACAAAGGCCCGTTACGAAATCAGTCTTCCAAACATATAATATATAAAATTCTCGTGTTGCGGTGTTTGTTGCGGTGTCTCTTTCGAAACGGCTTGACCGATTTATATAAAATTTTATATGTATATTCGGTAGGTCTAAGAATCGGTCTAAGAATCGTCTATTTTTCATACCCCTAAGTGATAAGGGTGGTACCATGATCCAAAAATTGTCTGGTTCCCCTATCTTAGGGTTACGAAGGTCAGATAGGCAGTCGCTTCAATGTAATTACCAGACTCGCTAAATCATAGATCATGGTCTAAGCGGACCCCGTCTAAACACGGGAAATAACGCTAGGAAGATGATGATAAGTGATAAGGGTGGTCCACCCCAAAGCTATAACTTGAGAACGGCTTTACCGATTTCGCAAATTATTTTTTAGTTGCGTTTGTTATTGTCAAGTGAAGGTATGAAAGAAAAAAATAAAAAAGTTGCGCGGTAAATAAAAAAAAATGGCTATTGAAAATCCGAGAACGGGGCGTTACGAAGTGCGCCGGGTGAGCTAGCATAAATATGAAATGTTACATTATAAGTAGCCTTATAAAGAATAATGAACTGCGTCATAGTTGGACCAGACAAAAGATAGTTGTGAGATAATTAAAATGGCTGCTGCTTTAGATTATATATTGCGCGTCAATGTACACAAGAGGATACAGTCATCTCGAGATATGTGCTGCAGAAAAACACATTACTTTGAAAACTTATAATCGTAATATAACTAATGATTTATTAATGATTATTATTATACTTACATTGTTGTTGAGACTATGCTTTATACATTTATGCTGACACTAGCACCGCCCCGCTGTTTCACCCGCATAGATCCCGTACCTGTAGGAATATGGGGATAAAATATAGCCTATGTTACTTCCGGATAATGCAGCTTTCCAATGGTAAAATATGTTTTGAAATCGGCACAGTAGTTTTTGAGTTTATTTATTACTAACATACATACACACAAATACAAATCTCTCCTCTTTATAACATTAGTATAGATATACACGGTCACTACTTTTTCACAATTTTCCATTTAACGCAGCTCAGTTTTATTTTTGGATGAATGTGGTTAAATGGGCCTGGTGTCCCTTTGACTCTACCTACCCCTTCGGGGATTATAGGCGTGATGTTATGTATGTATGTATACAGGGTTATTAGTGAAGCACTGAAAATAACTGTTTGGTTAAAGGCGACTAAACCTAAAGTAAAAATCTCTAAATTGTGGTATGTGTTAGTCAGTTCACGCGCTTTTTAAAGTTAATAGGAATGTTGACGCCGTTTATATTATATATTTGAAATATCAATTCCGTAAAAGAAAGTATCGTAGTAAATTGTCAATACTTATTGATTTTGAATTATATTGCGTCTACGATTTTTAATTTCACTAAACTGCTTAATATTTTGTCAGTTAACTAGACAAACTATAACGTTATAAACTTATACAAAATTTATAAAGTGATTGCGTTTTGACAGTCAAGTAATAGGGATATGTTACCGACCACCAATAATGTAGCAAGATCACTAAACCAAAACACATGTCGTCAAATAACTATTTACTAACTGATTCTAAAGTTACCGTTTATTAGTAGTTAAAACAGTATTCGTGACATGGCCGCGATGAGTTGCGATGCGACGAGTTTGCAATGATAGTAATGTCTTGAGCCACATAGGTGCGATGCATCGAAACGCGTCGCCAGAACATTGTTTATGTGTGATGTTATCTAAATTTCCGATGTTGGTCTGGGATTTAAAAATAATGCGCCAACTGTGTTCCTTGCCTTGCATGAAGTAAAAGGTTACTAATGGTATATCGGGTTTTGGGTGGTGATTGCGTAGGCAACGAGCTTGCTACTTATAACTATTTTTTCACAATTTTCCATGTAACCCAGCCCAGTTATATTTCTGGCTAAATTGTTGAATCCCCTATTCCAGTTCTACAATACGATATTAGACCAATTCATCAGTTCGTGGTACAGCAAGATCACGTTGCAGCCGTTTTTCGTTGACGAACTGCGCTACCAGCTCAGATACGCGTCGGCCTGCTTATTGAGACGGGCTCTTAAGGTGAGACTTGAGACTACTTTCGTTTGCCGCTATTATACTTTTGATTGCGTGTAATAATAAAAAAATCAAAATGGAAATCTTCATAATTTCACAATGTTTATTAAATAAACACTGGTAGGTAAAACGGTAACTCAAAACACCAGACTGTTGGTTATTGGTATTGTTGCTATACAACTTTAAAAAAAAAGTACAGTTTTGAAGTTGGCCTTTTAAATTTTCATAGCTTAACCATAGCCTGCCAGTGCCTATTAATAAAATTGAAAGTTGTCTTGTTTTCTTTTGGAATAATACATAGTTCGGTCAATTTAGACAAAAATAGTGATCAAATAACAAATTTGATCACTATTTTTATGTCTATTACTTATTTATTTGGTGATAAATTTATATTTTATCCTCCACAGTTATTAGTGCTAATCGCCGAATTAGTCATACGTGACGAATTGAAGAATCACTCAACCGTAACATTGCGATAAGCAGCCTTGTTGCGTCTCATTAATTAAGGAATTCGACTTATTTATTATTATATATGATATTATTGAAATAGGTTGGAGCTGGCGAAACTTTGAGGACAAGATGTCAGCCAAACTTTGAATTGATTTCACGTGACACGGTGTAGTTAGGATTTTTTTTTAAAGTATTGGTAATTATTAATAAATATAATTCGAAAAAGTACTTAATCATAATGGGTAACGAGTTTGTTATAATGCAGGCGACAAGATAACCACTTTTACTACATGCATGTAAAGACTAACGAATGTGGAGAAAGCGAAAGGTGTGTGCTAGGATCGTAGCAAATGGAAGGATGTGATCTCTACCTACTTCCATGGGAAAAAGCGTGATTGTATGTGCTTTAATTTAGTAATTCTCTTTATTTTACCTATATTTTAACGTCTGACAAGCCGACTTCATGACCTGGTTCAAAGGCTAATATGATCTATACCTACAACTTGTAAAAAATGTTGTTGGAAAGAGTAACCATTGAGTTTCTTGCCGGTTCTCGGTATAAGCAATATTCCGAACCGGTGGTAGAATTATATTATTAGTTGATTTTCTTGTTGAATTTACGATTCTAAGTGTTTGTTTCAAACCTATATAGATAAAGAGTATTTAAACGTTGAGTTTGAATGTACACATGTACAAAGCACAGGCTTCCCCCAGGTGGACTACTCCCAGTTAGTGTGGGCGCGGCTGGCGCCGTGCGCGCTGCGCCACTACCAGACGTGCGCGGCGGGGCGGGCGGGGCGGGCGGGGCGGGCGCCGCGCGCGCACCGCGCCGCCGCCGGCCGCCGCGCCGAGCTGCGCTACCTGCGCGCGCTCGCCAAGGCGCTCATGCCGCACCTGCTCGCGCCCTCTGACCTGCAGAACGGGTGAGCCTTACCTGCTACTTTGTTCATTTTTCAACCGACTTCAGAAAAGGAGGAGGTTCTCAATTCGACCGTATATATATTTTTTTAACCAAGAGAAATTTTCACAATTTTCCATGTAACCCAGCCCAGTTTTGTTTCTAGCTGAATGTGGTTAAAGGGGCCTGCTGCCTCTTTGACTCTGCTTACCCCTTCGGGGATTATGGGCGTGATGTTATGTATGTAGAAATGATGAGTCGACCTCTGCTCCACTGTTGATTTTTCAAATGCCAACCCCGCTAGGGAAGTAAGTTTTACTATAGAAATGCTTTACGCATCCCAACCTACCTAGGCGCTCGCAAATTTTGATCCAAGAGAGAGTGAAAGAGGCAATTCAGAATTCCAGGAGTGGCATTTACAATAAGTTGACCCACGAAAGGTCATCGGTATGCGAAATCCTAGAGAAAGGGTTTCCTTCTCGTCCCCCTGGGATTAATACGTTAGAGAAAATACTTACGTTTACTTAGATTATACAGAAGCCAAAATGGAGGAGCCAAGCTCCAGGTCATACTTTAAAATATTTCATTTTTCCTACTCTAAATGTTCTAGAACGTAATAAGGATACTACAACAAAGACAAAAGATTACTGCGACTCAGCAAACATCAATCAACTTTAGCATCAACAAATATTGTTACAGAGTGTTCCGCGTATTAATCCGCGAGATATTCGCCGGCTGGGTGCTATTGTCATTGACGGACGTACTCGCCGATCCGTACATACTGAACACGCTCATCATACTGGTGACGGACGGGGAGACCATGGCCCAGCTGCCAGCCACGCCTAACTACAAGGTCAGTTGTGATGATGCGTGCCTTCATAGAGAACGTGGGAGATCAGTGATAAGGTGTGCCCCGCAAGCAAGGTGTGTTAAAAAAAAATTAATATTAAAATATTAGACTACATCACATACATTGATCTGACTCCGAGATAAGTAGCTTAAGCACTTGTGTTACGGATATCAGAATCAACAGTGGCATTACAAATATATACTTAAATATTAGATATTAACACCCAGACACAGAACAAACACAAGTATTCATCACACGAATGTTTGTCCTGGGTGGGGATCGAACCCACAACTCTTGGCGCATGGGGCAGGGTCACTACGGAATGCGCCATCGAGCCAGTCAAAGGTCTTTTCATAAAAGATATTACCATAGACCAGTGTGCTTATCAAACTTTTTATGCTATGGTACCCTTTTAGGAACCCTTTTAGAACAGCGCGGGCGGCAGAGCGGGGGGGGGGTGGGGGGTGGGGTGTAATAATCGACTTTAAACGGATTTTCCCCCAGGACTTAAATATAGTACCCCTTTATTTTAACAATTATGATCAGTACCAATTTTCGTGGACCCCCCAGAAAGGCTTCACGGAACCCCAGGGTTCCGCGGAACACACATTGAGTATAGCTGCCATAGACAATACCATAGTTGCAACTTTAAAACTAGGATCGAGCACTTTCGTGCTCCACAATGACACTGCGCGAAACGACCTGATTATTACTCATAAATCTAATCTTGTTCACCTTATAAGCAACCAGGTTCCAGCAAAAAATCGCGAAAAATACTGCTCTAAACTACCTGTATATTATTCATCTTTCTCCCTTAGCTGGAATACAGGAAGGGCTTCGCCGGGCACACCGATGTGCATACAGCCAGCGTGCCTCCAATTTCAGAATTAGCCTTCAGCATAAAATCATCCAAGATATTGCTCATAGGACCTCAACTATTTACCAATTCCCCCAGGTGGAATTCCTAGAGCGCTTCGCCCGGCACACGGAGTCGGTCTACATCCAGCGGTCCTCGCTGCTCCGTGTAGACCTGGAGCAGGTGATCGCCGACCAAGAGTACTTCTACGCCTTCATGCAACACCTCAAGGCCACCAGCCATATACATCTGCTGCAGTTCTATAAGGATATCAGTGAGTGTCTGTCTTGGAGTAGTAGTGCTGAAAGGAAATGCGCTTTATGCCGTGTTAAATAGAGTCATCTTTACTCAAATATTTATGGTGTATATTGCTAAAGGAATTTGTGCTTTATATTGTAGTAGGTAAAGTCGTTAAATACAACAATATTTACAAGTTTCTGGACTATGTTTGGTCCGGTGTCCAGGTCGGATTGAAAGGTGGGGCGAAGGGGGAAGTAGTTGTGGGACCATGTCTCGTTTTGACAAGACCTGTTGTCATTGCGACCTAGGGGTCGCAGTTGTGCAATATTATATCGATTATTTTGATATCAGTTGATGTGGTGGTCTTCTATTCTATGAGTGATGTTGGCGATTTCCAGAACTATTTCAAACGAAACTGCTAAACCCGGACATGGACGAGGCGGAACGCGCGTCGCTGCGGCGCGAGGCGCGCGACATGTTCGCGCTGTACCTGTCGGCGCGCAGCTACAGCCGCGTGCCGCTCGACGCGTCCATCGCCGCCGAGCTGCACGACTGCCTGCTCGCCGACGACTGCGTCAAGCGGTGAGGACTCGCGCTGACGGTCGCCAGTGATCCTGTCTGTTGCGAGCGCGAGGCGACATGCTCTCGCTGTACCTGTCGGCGCGCAGCTACAGCCGCGTGCCGCTCGACGCGTCCATCGCCGCCGAGCTGCACGACTGCCTGCTCGCCGACGACTGCGTCAAGCGGTGAGGACTCGCGCTGACGGTCGCCAGTGATCCTGTCTGTTGCGAGCGCGAGGCGACACGCTCTCGCTGTACCTGACCGCGCGCAGCTACATATAAGCTGCGACACACACACTACATTGGATGAAATTACTTTATCCGCATATCCAGTTTTTCACGTACTGCACAAATCGTCGATATGTTTTGAGAACTCTTCTATTTATACTTATACTAGCTGACCCGGCGAACTTCGGTCCGCCTAACAGTCAATGACACATAATCGGGTTAAATAAATTGAGATGTATCCTATCTTTCAAGTTGGATCAAACTGCACACGGTGTGCAAATTTAATTAAAATCGGTTAAGTAGTTTCGGAGTTCATCGCGGACAAACAACGTGATATTAAGATTTGACCTCCGCCAATCCGGTAAAATAGACCCATTTCAGCGGAGACTTCCGTTTATACTGCGGTATAACATCAAATAAATTGATTTTCAATTATACATATATGTAATTATATGCAATTTTATATTCATCTACACATTTATTTAACGTCACATCAATATATATGTTTTGTTTATTTTTGTTTGTAGATTGCAAACGAGTAGAGCGCTATACCAGGCCGCGCGGCAGTCGCACGCCATCTTAGAGAAAATCATGCTGCCAAAGTTTTTACACAGTGAAGAGGTACCAGACATATTCTAACTAAATATTAATAAAATGTAACGATTTGTTTGTTTGTATTCGAACATTAAATGCTCCACTACTAACCAATATTAAATGAAGTTCAACATAATAGCCATAAATTCGGCAAATTGTTACATAATATTTAGTTCTTTTCATATATATTTTTATATAAAAATGTGTGAATGCCTAACTGACGCATTATTCTGTTTTGACTTTCAGTATTATAGATTAGTTATTGGATCTAGAATACCCACCGGATATCAGAAGCAAATGAGTAAAAAGTAAGTAGTACTGAGTTAATTATTTCAAACAATAATATATTATCATAATTTGATTGTATGAAAATAATCGTAATGCGATTGCATGACAAGTATCAATTTCGTTTGGAAACAGCTTAAGATGATGAAAATATGTTAAAATTTTGTCAGCTTTCCTTCATACTTGATGTTTAATGTCAAAATCATGAATTCGCTTAGCCGAAGTATGCATATTAATTTAAACCATTGTCCTCCGGTCCCCTATACGGCTATTTGCTATGATTATGGTTGACCCCTTGAATATGGCCTACCAGATGTGTATATCACGTGGTCATGTCGCCCGCAGGCCTGCGGAGCGCCTCGTGCAGACTGCGCTGGCGCTGGGCACGCGCCTGCGCGGCGCGCTGCGCGCCGACCGCGCGCCCGCCGACGCGCGCGCCGACCCCGCCGACCCCGCCGACCCCGCCGACCCCGCCGACCCCGCCGACGACGACCTGCTGCGCCACCTGCAGGCGCTCGGGGGGGACGACAGTCTGCGCGACCAGGACCTCAGCACCTGCAAGGTCGTGCTCACCAATGTTGAGACCAGATTGGTGAGTCATGGGGATTCGAGTAATAAATACGTGACCACTAATAGGTTATTTTCCTCAAAAAAAATTATAGTCCACTATTGAGATTACAAAAAAAAATTGCTTCGTTTTTTCTCTTTTAAAATGATGAAAATACAACGCGTTAAAGTAGCGCGTGACGTCACTAGGTGTGTAAAATTTTACCGTCCAAGTGACGTAAAGTGCCAAATTTCAGATCTTTGAAGAGCTGTATCTTTGCAATTTTTCGAGTATCAGATAAAGCAAAAAATACGTATTCAATATTTTTTGATAATTTTTATAATCAACCCTATTGTGGTGGGGTCTTTTTATGTCAGCTAGTCCTAGCTTGATGTGGATTGTCGAGAAAGGATTGGGTATTTTGCTCCTTCATTTCGCCGGATGAAAGGCGACCCACTCTCTGCGTCCCTCTGATTGATTAAAACGGGGAATAGCGCAAGAGCAAAACATACAATATCGGTTACTGGGACGACTGGCATCTAATTTCGGCAATGCAAGTCGGCGCCGCTACCTGCTATGATTACCGTAGTCGAACCAGTAAGGCGTGTTTTCTATGTGAGGGGGTCACCTAGGGGGTACGCCTCACTGGTTCCTCAGTTTTGTCTATAAAGACGGTTCTGACCCCCCCCCCCCCCCTGTAGCAAGCGGCGCCGCGGCGCGGCACGGTGCGCGTGTTCACGCTGGCGGTGCACCGCGCGGCGGCGGCCGGCGCGCGCCTGTGGTCGCTCGAGCGCAGCGAGCACGACTTCCACCTGCTGCGCAGCAAGCTGCACGAGTTCCACGGCGACCGCCTGCTGCACGACCTGCCGCTGCCCTCCAGGAGGTGACACGCGCTTCACAGCTGCTGTTGCTACTGCGGACTGTGCTCACTCATCATCGTTCTAGTGTTATTCCTCGTTGATTTTCGGAGAACGCCATGACCCCGGATTTAGCAACTCTCTAATCTCATCATTTCATAAAATCCAGGGAGCTAGGGCTACTTGGATTATAAATACACAGGTACACATCCGTTCTTATTTCATATGCAAGTTTCCCCTTTCGATATGGGCAAGCTATGGCTACGAACACATACTTAACTTAGATTCAGTTAAACCCCACTGAAAATGCAAATCGTATGAAAATCGACCTGTTTGGATAGAGAGTACTTATTATTATCGCCATTTCCGCAGAGACAACAGTCCAATGGAGACCCTCCGCTACAAATACGAGGACTTCCTTCAGCGGTTGCTCCAGAAGAGCCTTTTGCAGACCAGCGAGCTTTTACACCTCTTCTTGACCGTCGACGGGGACTTCGCGATGATGGTCCAAGCGTCGTCACTCAACGCAGGAAGTGATCTGGCTAATATATACCAGTCGGTGACGCATCGCCTGCGCAAGGAGAAGGGGCAGCATCTGGAGGTGTTCCTGAGGAACTTGCTCGTGTCGTCGGACATCGACCGGTATCAGGCGCTGTGAGTGATCTTTGGAATTTTTTATTAGTTGTATCAATTGTCACATATTATCACGTGATCCTACTTTTGAAAAAAAATATAGTTTTGAACTAGTTTTTCTAACTCGTAATTTTTTAAATAAAAATAAATGTCTATATAGAGCATGCTTTGTCCTCGGAGAATGTCCGCTGTCAGATTTATTGGGTAAGGGTTGGTCTAAATTTCCCATCAGTTTCGAGCTTAAAATACCGTCATTGCTCCAGTGTATTTTGCTACACGTTTAGAAATAATATTGGCTTTAATTGCAATATGGTTGACTAATGTCAACAAATTGATCGACGACGTCGATAGTCGCCGTAGCGAAAGGTACTGACAGTTTGCCTCATGTCATATCTCTTATTGTTGGCAGCAAGCAAGGTCAACCCCGTGACGTGGAAGAAGCGCAAGAGGTGAGCGAGGAGTGGAGCGCCCCGGCGCCGGCTGCAGGCGCGGGCGGCGCGGGCGCGGCGCGGGCGAGGCGCGCGCGCGACGTGCGCGACGCCGTGTTCGGGGACAACCTCGGCCTGCCCGACCCGCCTGCAGGCCCGGGGGACACCCAGCATCAGACGGCGGTGGTGGGGTTCACGCACTGTCTTATGTTTCTTTGTAAGTATTATTAGTTAAGCAGGAACAATTTGCAATCATTTGTGTTAGTCAAGCACGCTTCAGTTGTACATACATGTCACACTCTTAAAGTCCAAGATTACGTTAAGACCATGTTCCACCAAGTTCTAGTAAATTATTTTATAAATTTAGAGCCAAAACTTAACTTGAAATGCTTTGCCACAAGCGGTGATAAATGAGATAAATGGTCTAGCCTACAAAAACATGATTTATTGGTTAAACAAAATAAATTAATAAAATCTAAAATCACTCGCAACTCATTCCGTTGCTACTTTGATTCGTTTACGTCAGAGTTGCGTTTCGTTATTGCACTGAATTGTTATAATTTATTATTTATTCCATAATAAGGAATAGCCATCTTTGTCACGTAATTACATACTTTGAAGCTGTGTTATGGCGCGTTCCTATGTTTGCGTACAACGTGAAATTCAATGGGTTTAATTAAGCTAGTGTGTGAGAGTGTTATACGTCTGTTTTTGATCTTACTACTAACATAGTCTGTCAATTAACCCTCAAAAACATCTTACCTACTACCTCAGCAAATTAAACTGACTCTTATCCTCCCTATCAGTAGTGAAAGTGGTAAAGGCGCGCGGCGTGGTGTCGGCGGTGGCGGGCAGCGTGGCGGGCGCGGCGCGCGGTCTGCTGGACGCGGCGGCGAGCGTCATGCTGCGGCGGCTGCTCGCGCGGCTGCTCACGCAGCGACGACTCGCGCACCTCATCCGGCTGGGGCACGGTACGACTATAACATAATATGAATATATTTTATTTGTAAAAATATGAGTAAGAAAAATATGTACAAAAATTTTGTCAGTTCTGCACGTTTTAGCGAGGAATCAGAAATGTTTAGAGGCGATGGCACTTATGACTGACCCCAGGGGATGCTTATGTGTTTAGGCTTTCATCTTTTATGACACAGACTGTGAATATTATTGCAAAGTGTAAAAATAAAAATTTTTGTTCTATACGTTGAATTTGTTTATGCCGATAGTATATCTTTATTTTTCCTCTAACAACAATATTGTCATCAACACTCTCAGGCCTTCTATTCGGCAAGAAGGCGTCAACGCCCCGCTCGGAGCCGGGCCGGCAGCGGCAGCAGGCGCGCGCGCAGCTGCTGCGCTGCATCCCGCCGTCCGCCGCGCTGCTGGCCGGCGCCGGCCTGCCCGCCGCCGTGCACACCGCCTTCGAGATCATACAGAGACCGGACCAGAACAAGCAGGTGGGCTGGGCGAATGTAGCGCCCGATTTAGCCTCTTGGTGATAAAGCACTGTAGAAGGAGGGACATACAGAGGCTGCATTTGAACAGGCAGGTCGAGGTTTTATAGGCTCTTGGTGATAAGCCCTCCAGTGACCTGTTAAGGCAAGTGTCTATAGGGCGAAGGCAACGGTCATTCTAGGCTCTTCGTGCTAAATGCCTGTAGGTGACTGCGGCGCCTATATTGACAAAGGCTAAAAGAGTGGGGAGGTCGCATTTATTCAAAGGAGTGCGAAGGGTGTGCTTTTTATGAAACACTGTAGTTGTTGTAAACTAAAACCTTCGCGACGCCTATACTCTTTATATTTAATTGCCTAGTATGTTTTACAATAATACCAGCTTACCAGTTCCGCCGGCCAACTAGGGGTAGTTAGCACCAATATTTAATCTCGCTTCAATATATATATTTAAGTATTTTTGGCCAGCCTTAATTGGCCGTATAAATATGTAAATAGCTTATTCGAATCCGGTTACACTATACAAATAGATTATCCCTAAAAAAATGTTTTATTTTATCTAGTAATATATCAATTATGTGTATTGTGATTTTTTACAGTTGGTGTACAATCTACTAGACTTGTGCCTGATAGAGCTGTTTCCAGAATTGGGTGCTTCAGAATCGCCATTGAGTGAACCAAAGAGTTGAGAGTATATTTATCGAGTTTTGTGTATCGAAGAACTTGTATTGTTTTTCAATGTCTCCAGGGGTGAAGTAAGACCTGCAAGGGTCATCGGACCAGCCAAAATGTAATATTATATCGTGATTTTAATACTGCCCTTAACTCGTCTCTGGAGTAAGCATACATTTCAACATTCTATAAAATTCGAAGTCGAATGAAAACGAATGCGTTAATTTTATTGTATTTAATTGTAAATATCCTATTGTATGATAAATATATTTTTATATTATTAGTTATAATAATGCATTGATTCGTGACCTTGTGATGAGGTCCACGGTTATGGCTGACCATATTGTTGATAGCACGTAAATAAATATTTTTAAATATTTACTTGGTTTCAGTAATGAGACACCGAATATAAAGTATTTTGATAAAAAGGTGTTTTATTTTATTCTTTATGACTACCCCGCCCGTTAATGCTGCATCACATCGTTAATTTTGACCGATCCAATTTGTAAAGTTTGTGTTTTGATCGAAAATAAAACTGTTGAAACATTTAAGTAAAAATTATCCTCCCGTTTTAAAATTTAATAAAATGATTGGTTCATAGGCCACGGTAGAAAAAAATACTTATTGGAATAAAGTCTTAACATTGGCATTATCTCTTGGACCCTAAAAAGCCACTGTGTTTACAGTGGCTTTTTAGAGTCCAAGTTTTTAAGTACAGATTTTAGCCAGGAATCGCCAGATTATAGTTTTTTATTTATTCAAAGTCAAAATATCTTTATTTTTATGAGCTTCAAGAAAGCACTTTTAAATAGTCAATATACATAAAAAACGATAAAAAAGAATACTACCAATAATTCACAAAATAAAACTGTTCAAAAATAAACAAGCTTACTGGTAATCAATTATTATTTTTATTTAAGATTAATTATCTAAAAACATTGCAATACATAAGAATAACGAAACGCAATTCGTTCAGAAACCATCACTTCACTACTAATTACTAGACTATATTCAAAAGTTCTACTTTTCACATGCCCTGAATGATTTACATGCCTTTTTTATTTGGTTGGTTTATGGATCTTTGACAAATAGCAAACAAACGCCATTGGCGTTGTTGAACTGAGAAAATGCAAATGTCAAATTATTTACAGTGGAAAGTAAAAGGCGATGGGTGTGTTGCTTTGCTTTGTATTTGTAGTAGTTAGAACGAAATAGTTTATTACTTAAAATAGAAATTAGGCATTAGTGAATATAATATTTACCGTAGTGTAATAATAGATTTTGTGTTTATAAATTATAAAGGCAAACTATTATTTAGAAGTGTTTTCAATGATTGTGTTTATGTTGTAACTAAAATCAGTTTAAAAAAAATATTGGAATTATTTATCAACACAGTTTGACGCGAGTGATGCATTTTAAATATCAAGAAGAAAGCAATAACTAATTAAAACAGTGAATTAATCACGAAAACGTAAACAGAAATGGCTTTGGAAAATTTAAAAAGCGACCAACAAAATGGGTATTGTTTGTAATCGCTTCAGTGGTCGAGATTGTGTTCGTCCATCGTTATGTCGACTTCACCGTGCCAAAAAGGCGGGATGCGCCTCAGCGAGGCACTGGACAACATGCAGCTGGCCTACAATCCGATTACGAAGCAATTGCACTTCGTAAGTCCTAAAGTGGAGAAGCCACCCGAAGAGATCACTGACGACATCGATAAACTGTCGAAGAAGAGTAGTTTCAGTGATGAAGGAAACTTCTCAATCTCGACATGTGAAAAGAGTGACACTAGTGATTCCCCTAAGAGTACATTGCAGTGGGGTGGCAGTGTGAGTGGTCACCAGCGCGGCAAGGACGGTGGATCGTTTTCCAGCACTGTATCCAGTCTCTCGGAGTGTTCCCTTGGGTCCAGTGCGTCCAGGGAAGACGTAGGAGACTCGGCGACTGAGCAGGAACAGTCTAAACTGAAGAAAAAGGGGCTCTCTAGCTTCTTTAGCAGGTAAGAGTGTTCTCTATTTATAAATACAATTGAGTTATTTCAGGGTCACATCAACAATTTTGTTTACAAAGAGCTATGCTTCAATAAAGTTATGTTTGTTTAAAATTTATTATATTTTTAAACATCTGTTGTAGTGCTATACAGAAATGAGTGAGATAAAATTTATATTTAAGTTTAAAAACAGCTCATTGGGCTCAATATTTTTGGGAGAAGCTTTAGAACTAGATAATTTAAATTAGTGTTTTTAAAAGTTATATATTACTTACATTAAATTATGTATATTTTAAATAATAAATATCAATATGTTTCAAAATCAATTTGACATGTGTGCTTTAAAAATATTTTCTTACTGAAGTACATATTTAAATTACTTTAAAACGCCACATTACTTGACTTTGAACTAAATACTTTCATGTATTCATGTTCAAACTACTTCATTTAATTTATTGTTTATGTTATAAGTTCACAGAAGTATGTTGCATATTGTTGACTGCAAAATATTGCTGTTTCTATGTCACTCAAAGGTTAAAGGAAAGGTATGCACAGGCCACAATTGGTTGCTTAACTACATCCTTCCTTGTATTGTACTACTGGCAATGCTAGAAACTACTACTCTTTTTCGATAGATTCATTAGTTACCTAGTTAAGTAAATAATAGTAATTACATTTTATTGAACTTGTGATATATGCATAAATTAAACATTAGATTAGGTTATTGTAGATATAGGAATAATCCTGGCTTTTCTAATTAGGTTTTCAATTTATTGTTTTATTAAATACCTAATGGCAAAAACCCCTAGTAAATAACTATATGAACAAACATTAAATTGTTTAATTGGAACAATAGTAATTGATAAACTGGAACAATAGTAGCTCTAATATTTTGCTTATCAAATAATACAAACATTATTAAAAGAACAATTATTATTACTGAATCATCCACTCAAGTTGAAAATAGCATAATTAGGTACAGCTGTGTTATCTAATCATTACTTCATTAAGTGGAATGTAAACAATCAGATTGTTACCTAATTTGAAAACAATCTTCGAAGTATTGTGAAACTGGGTGTACACCAAGGGCAAGAAACTCCTGGGCCCCGTAATAAGAAACCATGCATGTGTATCTGTGGCGTAGGCTGGAGTAAGGTTGGCAAAAAATAACTCTCTTATTTTAGTTGAATTGTTTTATCTTATATTTTAGCATCTAATTTATTAAATATTGAACTTGGGACTGTTTTTATTGTCAGTTGAGAAGTATAGACTGACTAGGGTATGTTTACTTAATTAATTTTGTATGGCATACACAAATATTTACTAATTTAGATATACTTAGGTAATTAGAAGATCATTTCATGTATTATGTCATTTATTTCTTATATGAATTAGATTTAATCTTGGATGAGTCATAATTAAGTAATAAAACAAGTTAATTCATTCAAATACCTTTATAAGTACAAAAATTGTATACTTAATAGTAAAATACAAATTTATTATCTATAGACATATTTAATATATAACATTCCTTAAAGATACCCTGAAATCAGCCTAAATGCCAGACTAGATGGGATATTTCCAGATCTATCTGTAACATTAATAAATTGAATAAATACATTCTTCACCGTAACACTACTTTCCATATGTGTCTGCATCTACTCCTATTAAGTCACAAGATATTTGAAACAGTTTCTTTTGATATTCCACATTCTTAGAAAACCTATTACTAATACCCTCAATACAATTGCTAATGTATAAACCCCCTTTTTTCTCCAATTCTTCATCGAAACATGCATAGAGAATAGAAACAGCTCCCTTTTCTGGAGTTTTGAAGAAGATCTTCATTGCCCAGGGGAAGAATTTTTTGAACGTTGTCCCCTCAAATATGTCTGTGTTTACAATGCCAGGGTGTACTGAGTAGCACTTGACATTGCAGCCTTCTTCTTCCAGGATTTTATTAATGTATCTTGCACTCATCAACTGCAACAAAACAAATATATCATTAATTAAATATTTAGTTAAGCAAATAAGAAAATAGTAAAAGCAAAAAAAGGTCAAAAATTTTACTTGCTATACAGGAAAAAATAATACATTATAGTACCTGTGCTAATTTTGCTTGGGAATAACCTGCTGTGGGGTCATAATTCTCCTTCATATTAATATCCTCAAAGTAAATTTTCCCGGGGTAGTGTGCACAGGAACTAACATTAACAACTCTTGCAGATTTAGTAATTGTGCCACCCTTTTTCAGTGCTGGCAACAACAAGTGTGTCAAGTAGAAATGGCCAATATGGCTGACAGCTAACTGTGTTTCTATTCCATCTTCAGTCAGCTTATAATCACCAAACATGATCCCCGCGTTGTTAACTAACAGCTGTATCTGAGGGTGTTCCTTCAGAACTTTATCTGCGAATTCCTTAACAGACTTTAGAGACTGCAAATCAAGTGAAAACGCTTTCAAATTTTCTCCATTCTCCATTGTTTCGGATAGCTTTTTCGCTAGTTCGGGCCTCCGTATTCCGATGATCACATTCATGTTTGCTTTCAACAGTCCCCTTACGATTTCGATGCCTATTCCGCGCGCTCCGCCGGTCACGACGGCGATTTTTCTGGTCGCGTCTGGCAACACAACTTTGTTGCGTCGCAAGTTCACCCAGTCGTCGATGAGGCCGCCAACGCCGGCGCCCTGCATGTCTATCGTATGCTTCAGTTCGCTCAGCATGATTCTGATGGGCTTGTGTCTGTTAATGTACCAGTAAACGAACGCCGCCGCAGACAGCACGGCCGCCGACGCGATAACTACCGACATTGCGAGGTTATGTTCCCGTCCGCTCGACGCAGCGCGGCCGTAGCACTGACTGCCTGCTTTCACTCTATTGGAAATCCTCAACGCTTTCTCTCGGGGCCCGCGTTTGTACCGTTAGTCCTGAGGTCACAGCTCGCTATGGAAAACTTAAATATTTACGTCGGAGCACGAATACGTGTTATCTGGTTCCGGCCGGCAATGTGACTGCCGTATGATATGACGTAGCTTGCCGATCCTGATTGGTAGACGGATAGATTTGCCGCAGATGTGCTAAAAGCAGTTTTATAATTTCTGTCACGGTGTTATATTAATATTTAAATAGGATAAACATGAATAATTCATAGACTGATCACGATGCATCCCCGTGACATTTGTTTGGTATACCTGTTAGCAGTAGACAAATATTTGTACCAGATAGTCTGTGTTATTTGCGCATGCGCCCTGTGCAGATTTTTCAAATTGTTAAATAAATAAATTATCCATAACGGCTTCCAATGCGTGACGCAATTCGACTAATAAATTATATCATGCTAAAATAATTATATACCTACCTATCGATTGATATTATTAGCCGGGGTTGTCATTGTTGTCAATGTTCCTTTCAACATTTAGGGCATGGCCCCATTTACCTCGATTTGACCCGGATTGAATGGCGTTGGGGGAGAATTCATCCCGGATTTTAAATTAACTTATCTACTCGTTGCCTTCCTACGCGCCATCCGTTGCCTTTATATCTGGGGAAAGCTTTTTGGGATGACTTATGGGAGTGTTATATTTGTAAATTCTTAAAAATTTTATTCTCCTTCTGTTTTTTTTTTTTTGTGAGAGGACGTCGGTAGTTGGCCGAAGGCGGCCTTTACTACCTACCGGGCTGGCGGGGGAGCGGGAAACTCTCACCCCTAAAATTTAGGCAACAGCCTGAGGGCGCCCCCTGTGGGGCTCGACCTCGGCTCAGGACGTTGCTGAAGAGGACAAAAACACGTAGGTTTGGGGATAGAGCGACCGGGCCGGGCCGGTTACGCGAATAAGGACCTAGCGGGGGTCCTTCTATGTATATGTATGTTTATAACCATCTCAATAGTTTCGTGTTAACATAAAATTTTAACAACTAATAAACATACCGGACTTTGTTGAATCTAGGAGCCGTGGATTTGAACTGTGTTTTATCATAAAATTACTACCTACTTGGTTATCTTTGCTTAAGTACTTGTGCGAATCCGGGGCTCTAACTACCTACATACGTATTGTCTCAATGTCTACTAACAACAACATTAGATAATTGTAAAATAAAATTAGATGTGTTCTTATCGGCATCATCGAGTCTGGTCCAGTTCTCCCCTCTTCATTTTAACGAACGGTCTTTGAACCGTCGGCAGCTGTGGCGACGATGCGTGTCGTGCGTGACGCAACAGTTAGCTAGTCTAGCTGTCCGTGACGTCACACCGTCTATCCTAGCTATGAGGTCACTCGTGTGCTCGTTGCGTTATCGCTGCATCGCTATAACAATAATGATTTGCGATAGGTAATTTAGTGTAATCGTTACGTTTATTTATCGTTATTGATGTTTTTATGATTTGATGAATTATAACAGGGTTTTGAGTACATACGAACGGAGTTATTTGATGTGATTGGACTATTGACTGTTTTTTTATTTTTTTTAAACATGTCTATGCGATAAATACCTACCCAATGTAGCACACAATAATCAGTGCACAACCTAAAAAGTACTTAGACATTCATATTGAGTTCGTTGACCATATAACGGGCGAAATAACAAAACTTGTTAGGTCAGATTTATAATAAAAGATGGCGTCCCATCAAACTCGCTAAGCTAGCTGTATATTTCTATTACTATATTATAGGTATATACTATAAGAAGTCTCACAAGGTCTTGTAGAGACAGCTCATCACGATAATCAATGCTTATCTATCCTGTGATTTACGTTAATTGCCTAAATGGCCAGTATCGCGAATCTAGACATCTACGTCATTCGGACGCAAAACATTTAATTAGCCGGAATACACAATTGCAGTAATCACCGTTTCTATGTACAGTAATAACTTCACCTTATGACAGAGCTGGGTTTGACCGAGTGTATGATTTTAAAGTATCGCGGTGTATTAGGAATAATACAAACGGGACTAAACGAGATATGCATTATGTAGTACATGAGACTTACAGCTTAACATTTCAGTCATGTTGCAACCAGTAGTGAAATTAAATGATCTTTTACATAGCCTTTAAAAAAAAACACTTTTTAATCGTCAGAACAAAATAAATATCAACCGGTTTAAAAAGATTATGGTTAATAGTTTAAATAATGTATTGCACTTAATTACTTAATCGAAGTTTTCAAGCATTGCAATTATTATCAGACTTCATTCCATGCATTGTTCTGATTTCAAAGTAAGCAGTTTAAGCACTTGTGTAAGTACGGCATTAACGAAGGTACCACTAATACTTAGACCCGAGACAAATATATGTTTCATCAACACAGAGGCGCAGCTATCGCCGTATCAGCCGTATCAATGATATGGGCCCCGCTCTGTAGGGGCCCCTACAGAGACCCTGGCCACGAACCTAAGGGTCGCGGGTTCGAATCCCGCTAGGGGCAAATGTTTCGTGTGATTAATCAACATGGACATTTGTACTCGAGTTATGGTTTTAAACGTAAAAAGTATGTCTATCCGTTCACCTAGTATCCATAGTACAAGCTTATAAGCTTAGTTTGGGACTAGGGAATTAGTGTCAGTCTGGAGGATTTATTTATTTGATACGGGGCCCACGTAGGATGAGCTACGCCACTGCATCAACAACTACATATTTGTTCCGAGGCCGGATCGAACCAGCGCTCATTTCGCTCGACGCGAAGTCGACATTGCAGCAACGGGTCTTCGAAACGTTTTGTCTAGGTGTGGTACTGAAATGCGAATTAGTTCCTTTACGAAACAGGTTTGGTTCGAGGTCTGGGTGCAGCGTAATAATGCCGTACGCAGAATAATGGGTGGGTGTGCTGTCAGCAAGGAAATTTTGTTTTGCGAGTCCAATGAGATCATTTCATTGACACACGTTTATTAGGCTATGTATGTGATCTTTTGAAAGCTATTCGTTTTTTGTAACTTTTGTCGAATTTTTTTTTTTTTTTTTCGACTGACACCAATTCCCTAGTTCCAAACTAAGCTTATGCTTGTACTATGGATACTAGGTAAACGGATAGACATACTTAAATACGTTTTATAAACATCCATGACTCGAGTACAAATGTCCATGTTCATCACACGAAACATTTGCCCCTAGCGGGATTCGAACCCGCGACCCTTGGTTTCGTGGCCAGGATCTCTAACCACTCGAGGGGTAGGCACAGTCAAAGGGACAGCGGTCCCCTTTAACCACATTCAGCCAAAAACAAAACTAGGCTGGGTTATATGGAAATTGCGAAAAAGTAGTGGCATAACATAACATATGAGATTATAGTTCAATTAGTACGTGACAAGTGACAAGTAAATGCCAGAATATAATAGATAAGAATATCATTTACATAATATAAGGCTGATCTCGCGATGGAGTTAATTTGTTAAATTTTGACAAGTGGCAAACAAGATAGCCTCTTACATTTTTTTTAATATAAAAGATTCTTATGTTCAAAATAATGGCATAGTCCCGTCGGTCAGTCGAATATAACTCCAGATGTATGCACTTACTCAAACACATCTTTGTCTTTATTATCGTTAACACATCGAATAAGTTAAGGTTCTCTTCGCCGCTTTTAAACATAAACATAATGTATGCCAAGTCTGTTTAAAGACTTAAAAATTCCGATGGCATCGCGTGAGCACATTTTACTTGGAAGTCGTAAATAAATACGCGGCTGACTGTAGCTTTTGATTATACATACATACTTAAATACATAGCAGAGTACGAATGATATTTGTTTTATATAAATGACAAAGGGCAAGCTCCTAAAACCATATTTATCATACTAATATTATAAAGAGGAGAGATTTGATTGTTTGTTTATTTGCATTGAATAGGCACCGAAACTACTGGACTGATTTGAAAAATTATTTCACCAATAGAAAGCTATTTTATCAGCGAGTAACATAGGCTATATTTTATCCCCGTATTTCCATGGGAACGGGAGCTACGCGGGTGAAATCGCGGGGCGCTGCTAGTCCAAAAATAAAGTTGTGTTAGGTTATATGGAATATTGTAAAAAGGGAGCGACAAGAGGCTAGCTCGTCGCCTACATCATCACCAACCAATACACCATTAGTCGCCTTAGAACAAGGGACACATTTGGTACCTGCATGCTTTTAGGATTGTATGAATGAGAATGACGTAGAACCTAACATACACACAACATAAACATAGCATCACGCCCATAATCCCCGAAGGGGTAGGCAGAGTCAAATGGGTAGCAGGCCCCTTTAACTACATTGAGCCAAAAACAAAACTGGGTTGCAGTGGCGTAGCGTGCCATGGCGGGGCCCCCTATAAAAAAATTTGGGGGCCCTTATGAAGGGTAAAGATTTCTCAGAAAAGGAAAAAAAATGTTTGCATAAAATTAATAGAAATATTTATTCATCATAATTCTCTATCATTTTTTTTAACAAACAATTCAAATTAAATATACACTCTCCTTGACTTTTTTTCAGCAAACTGATTTATTAATTTTGAAGTTTTATTAATTTTTGCTTACGCACTTCGGGGGCCCCCGTGGCCCGAGGGCCCCGTATAATTGATACGGCAGATACGGCGGTAGCTACGCCCCTGCTGGGTTGTTTTAGATGGAAAATGTTGAACTTGTTGGAGCTAAATTGTGGTTGTATAAATGTAAGTAAGTAATAACGTTCCCCGTATCGTGCACCTGTTGCGAAGGATGTTGCACATTTATAGGCTCCTTTAAATGTGTTTTTATCATCTGTCTGCATCGTTAATGAGCGTATAAGTTTAATAATTAAAATGCGACGGTGAATATCCATTATGTCTTATTATATATATCTTTGGAATGATTGAAATTTTATCTGTGTATGTGATAAATTAAATTATTATATTGACACCTCATGAATCAGCATTAATAGTTTAGGTGCATCGGTGGAATATACGTAAATAGAAATATACTTACATTAAAACCTTAACATAATATGTACTTAAGTAGCTCTGGTAAAATATTTTATAGTTTTTTTAGATAATCGTGGTGTCACCATTTCTGAAGATTCTGAAGTATTATATATTAGCTTCTGCCCGCGGCTTCGCTCGCGTGGTACATCGATGGAACATAGCCTATATGTTATTCGGGCGTATGAGCTATATTTTTCTAAAGTTTCATTAAAATCCATTTAGTAGTTTTTTGTGGAAGTGTAACAAACATCCATCCATACATACAAACTTTCGCATTTATAATATTAGTAGGATTCTTAAAATCTTTAGGTAGATATTTCTGTTGGGAGTACAAACCCTATTTTGATACGGTTCAGGGAAGGATACCTACTAAGTCTTATTTAGCTGTGCGGGATTAAAAGCTATTTGGGTAGCGTTTTTTGTAGATGTGTGTTATATTAAAAATATGAGCGAGGAAAGCCTGTCCACTTCGGGTGCTTTGAAGGTGAAAGGTCGCATAACGGATTCGAAAACTCTTTTCACCTGTCTGGTTTCGACTTTGTTATTCCAAATACAAAGGCGCAGACAATATCTGCATAATAGTTGTAAATAGTATTTATTTAATATTATTTATGGCTTGTTTGACGGTGTACCGAGAGCCGAGCGCAGCGGCGAGTAATTCCCTCACAATGGCTCCCTCCGTCCCTCCGACCGGGGAACCTGTTTCGGGCACGACCCGGCTCCCAGCACCACGCGACTGACCTTGGGGCTCCGTCGTCAAGTACCTGTTCCACTACTGCTTTCGTACTTTCAGCATTACGTAAACAGAGAGCAAACGCCGCTATGGAGGCTGCGGCCGGCGCGACGATAAATCGCCGTGTTCATATAAACACGCCTAGTGACGGCATCGAACAAAGGTTCACTTGAGTGTTTTATTGGACTGGGCGAAGGGAATATGTGAAAGCTTTGCATGCGAATATAGACTTTAGGTAGAAAACTTTATGTTGTTATATTAAATCAAACGCCCGGACTATATTTCAGAAACTATTATTTGAACGGAAATTAAATCACATAGCTGGAGGAACAAGAAGTAACACACGTTAATTCAAATACATTTAAAAGCCACCGATGTCAAACTAGGAAAACTGTTGTGAACAAACGTTCATTCAACTCAAAATTGGCCAGAATTTTAACCAATTTAGCCAAAAATAAAATTGGTTTGGGTTAGATTATTGCAATTTGTGAATAAGTAGTGGCTATCTCGTCACACTCAAACCCACTCCATCATAAGTCGCCTATTACGATATGCTAGGCAAGGAACACAGATGATTCGTGATAATGAATTGTTAAGGGCGTATCAGCAAATTTTAACGCAAGATTAGTGCGGTCATCTTCTTAAAATAGCCGAGTGAAAGGCTGTCCAGTGAAGCCGAGTGGCGTAGTGATTGGATGCACTCGTGACGTAGGGCGGGCAGCGAGGCGTGTGATCGCGTCACCTGACACCGAAACATGTGGCGGTGCATCGTGCATGTCGAGAGATGGCGGCAAAAACGAGGTGGATCCGGGAGGATAAACCTTTTTGCATCATATGCGCTTGTAAAAAATTAAGTACCTATGCTATTTTTATCGCGTCGACTATGAACTATACATACATACATACATACATACATACATAATGTCACGCCTTTTTCCCATGGGGGTAGGCAGAGATCACGTACTTCCATTTGCTACGATCCTGACATACACCTTTCGCTTCTTCTACATTCATAAGTCTTTTCATACACGCTCGTCGGTTAAGGGTGCTGTTTACCTGACCTTTTGTTAATACATTACCAATCTGGTCATGGAAAGTCCGTCTAGGTCTTCCCCTCCCAACGGCTCCATTTACACTTGCCTTATATATCTCTTTCGTCAATCTTCTTTCATCCATTCTCTCAATATGCCCAAACCATCCAAGCATGCCTTTTTCAATCTTAGTAACTACATCTTCTTTCACTCCACATCGTTCTCTTATTTCTTCGTTTCTTATTCTATCAGTCAGTTTCACTCCTAACATACTTCTGAGTGCTCTCATCTCTACTGCATTTATTCTACACTCGTGCTTCTTCTGCCACACCCAGCATTCACTTCCATACATAAGTGTGGGAACCAACACTCCTGTATGAACTGCCAGACGTGCTCAGACACTTTCCGACTGTTCATAAAGGAATATGAACTATGTATATCTTATTATGTGCATAGTAGATTGTACGGTTGGAATTGAAAAGAAAAATGGTTTTCCCAATGGTCAATTTACAGAAACACGTTCTGTAGAGCGGACTTTAGAGCCACTATGTCACTCTCTCTCGTAATCTTTCGATTGTCATTTTGATCTCGCATCTCTCAGATTCTTTGGCACATGCAGCTATAAAATGTATAGATACGTCGCATGGCATACGGCAGACATAATAGACTCCACTTTGTTTATCATTCTCATAATGTAGGACTTGGAAACCTTCCTAAATGTGTTTTATTAGAATGATTGCAATATTTTCGTTATTACCGCTCAGTCGACTATTATATCTTCTTGTGTTGGATCGTTAAGAGTAGTTTTAATTATACGCATTAAACTAATGCATCGAATTTCCTTAAATGTTTTTAAGAGCGGTTTTCCTATGGCTTATAAGTGAAATTCTATACACAGCACTAAACTTATTACCTAAGATATTCAAGTTTTCTTACCGTATAGTTTGCTTCGCGCTTAGCGATAAGTTTGAATAGCTTAAGCTTTACATAAACTCCATGGACCATGCTAATAAAAGCCTTATTTCGCATGAGAAATGGCCATTTGCCTGTGGGCAATCGTTATCTATTTTCTAAACCACGAAAGACGGCCATTCACGCCATTCATAGCGTAATTTGTCCGTCAAAATCAAGGTTCCGAAGTTTCCAAACGTCACTATTGAATACCATGTGTACTGTACACAGCTTGCTGTCGCGTCTCGCCTTGAGATAAACCGGCAATGTTGCTTTCGTTAAAGTTCGAGTCAGCTGGTAGTCAAGGTTCACTACGTTTGTGTCAGACGGATTTTACTTCACGAAGGTGACGTCACGCGATGATAAAAATAAAATTCTTCTACAGTAACTTTTTTTAAAATTCTGACTCATTTTTTAATGAGAGATATCATTGTACGGTGATGACTACGGATCTTGCGAAAGAGAATCTGAGATCGGACTCGTTTAATATTTGCTCTTAACCGCTTCTACAAAGGATCTGAGGGCTTTGACCCTTAACAATTGTGCATTTTTAGCTCGTTTTGTTGATGGAAATCAAATTTCAATTTAACGTGCTTTGTTCAATTGAAAGCAGTTATCGTGCCAAATGCAAGAAGATTTTTTTTGCGTCGACTTCTATTCATCGGGTGTATTGTTCTAGTTTTTACTAAGCCTTAATTAGTCCATTGTTGATTTGCGAGTGACTAATCCATGTCGCCGTGGTAGTCGACTGCCTTTGTGATATAGCGTTTTATGCATTTCAAACTCATCTAAATGCCTTGGATTACGTCACCTTCTTATTCACGCTTCGTGACGTATTTAGGGAAGGAATGTGAAATTATATCACAACCCAGGTGAGCGTTTAATGTTTTTTGGCAATTACGTGATTTCGACTAATGATTTATATTAATGGTTAGTAGTTAACTTCGTTTGGTCGAGTACCGCTGACGTGCAATATGGTTGCATTGTGACTACCGCCTTGATAATTGACGCGTTTTGAAACACGTATCGAAGCCGATCAATGAGTTGCTCAACGCTTTTTTGTTGCTTGATCAATTGGCTAAACGTTTTGTGAAACCCCTTCACGTTTATTAACCAATTACATTTGCGCATATGGATCCAATGAGGGTTTTCAAAAATACAATAACCGCCAGATGGCACGAGGGAGTCTCGTGGTCTTATCACTGTCACTATTGGCTCCTTGTTGACAGCATGTCAGTTTGGTCTGACAACTAACCAATGAGGAGGGTGACAAGACCGCAAGTCACAGTTACGCTATCTTTTGGATGTTTTAATTCAAAAAACCCTAATTGGCTGTATGTTTTAATTCTTCCTTATAAAGAAAAATAGTAATAACATATATTCCAGACTTCATACTGATAGCGTGTAGTAGTCTGGAATTAATTTAGCACTGAACGTATAGTTAACAACATTTTCAACAATTTTATCAACAATTTTAGACAAAATATTAGACATTCACAGATTTGTTATTCGTTCCGCGCAGGCCGTGGCGTGTATAATTCAAACCTCCATTCCATGTTGGCTTTTTTTTAAAGAAAGTTATTTTCTATTCTACTTTCTTTAATCCCATGATTGTTATATAAAATCAAATCACGAAGTAGTTTTAATGCACTGTAGGTAATATACCTCTATATCTTTCGTACTTAATAGGCTAATAATTAAGAGCATGACTCACTAATTATACATTTCCGGATAGCACGAATGATTCAATATGCACGTTTAATATCATGGTGTTTGCGGCGTGTCAGACCAAAGTCTCGGTCTATTTTGTCAACTCGTGAGTAATTCTTGAATCATCGGGTAGACATAACAAAAGTGTTATCATAACGTTGCCATTCTGAAATAGCAATAATGTTTTTATGCCCGCCGTTTGTATAGGAATGTGGGTTTCAAGCCAGTGATTCCTAAATTGATTTATATTTACCTAGACTGACCAGATCTTTGATTTTAATAGGAAATACTTGTAAGAGTTTTATAACGTATCATAATGTATCGTGTTATAAACCCCTTGTCATTGAGTATAATATTTCTTCTTCTATTATTTATTTTAACCGTCCATAAATAAATATACATATAACAATTTATAACACATATGTTGGGGTTACTTCATGTTAATATCCTCCACTTCATTGTACTACAACTTATTATTTTCAAAGAGTAAATAAAGCCGCTAAGGCCAAAATCGTCATAAACCTCCGATTCAGCTAAACGACACGATAGCATCGCTTTCGTAATTGATTTATTGTTATATCGTTGTAATAATATTCGCTGATACGCAGATATGACGTCGGCGATAGTGTTATATATCTTTATAGACTTTATTAAGCCTTGTTATCTAACAGAAGACATCCGTTGTATTATTTTATCATGTGTATGGAATATAATACTAACTGACTTTTTATTCGAAAACATACAAAGTACTTTAAAATTGGCCAACCCGTCTAGGAGAATTGCAGCGACACATACACACGGACAGAAAAAATATGCAATATGCCTGTTTAAGTAGTAGTATATATATATCTAGTATGGCAGAGTCTAGGGTGCAATGACCTCCCTAAACCACATTTAGCCATAGATCTAAAAATAATGTAATTAGAAAAAATATATAAAAGTTAATATAGTACATTTTCTTGTTACAGTTCACGTTTAAAACATGAATGAATACTCGATCCTCACCCAGTCTACTTTTAGCTGAGTTTTCTTGTCTTGTTTTTTTCTTGTCCATCCATATACAATATTAATCCATGAATCAACCTCTTCCATATTTAGAATTAACGCCACACCACAAAACCACAGCTGACATTTCCATGTCGCTTTCATCGTACACCCGGAATAAATACATGTTTGGACTTCCAGATATATAAGTGTTAAGCCTTAGAAATGACTTCCAGATATATATTAGTGTTTAGCCAAAAGTACCCAGGTTTAAACCGATACTTACCGCAAGCGCTCCTTACCATTCAGCTATCGCCCGCAATCCAGACATGCCGCCACAATTTCCCAAGGGTATCTTGACCTGGATAGGCTCGCTTATTTATATTATGTGTATAGTATAAAGAAGGGAGATGTGGGGGAGGAGAGGGGAGGTCTAAACAGGACCGGATATCCAATTTCCGATGCTGCCTCTCGTACAGTCAATAGGGTTGTCGACACGCCATTATTCCTCAAGTTATTGCTTTGCCCTCATCATATTTCTTGTTCATCGCGTTTACTTGCTGTGCTGTTATAGAACGCGCAATCTTTGTAATAAATAATCGTATAATGCCTTCGATACTGAATATGGATATTGCTAGTGTGATGGTCATATTTCGTTATTGATTGGGCTGGAAATAGTCTTCTAGTAATTTCTTGCTCCATCATTTATTCATACGTATGAATAAATTAGGTTACTCTGTAAATAGTAACAGATGGACGGGGAGACGGAATGGTCGATTCTTCATGAATTGCTTAAACCGGCACGCAATTATGTTTCTGTTGTACAGCGAAGAAGTTTGAGAGACATGACGATAACAATTTAGATAGCATTTGTGCTGAAGAAATAAAAAACTTACATTTTGAATTCCTAAAGTATTTACATACTAGCAATAAAATACAATCTGAGTATCTATCTGGTTGCTGATAAATCAATATTGCGCATATACTGAATAACATTTTAGTTTAATTGCGGACAGACGTGATTGATTCTAACGATTTATTCGAAATATTTCTAATAATAACGGACAACATTTACAGTGGTACAGTGTTACTACACGCTGTTATTGACTTACTATTTAGATATAAATAATTTATCAATAGATCTGGAGGGCATCCACTTGAGATGTTTAAATTGTGCACCATATACTACTGAAGATTTTTTTAAAAGTGATATTTAAAAGATTGCTGTCATTGGTTATGGATTTTGTTTATGTAGACAACCCTATACTGTAGAACAAACTCCCAAGGGCCATAGGATATCATTCAAAGCCGTACGAACATCTTTGTAATAACCAGTGGATTAAATTAATAAACCCGAAGAAGAGCTTTGATGTTCGATTTCTAGTTCGTGTAAGATACGATCTTATCTTTATTTCTATGCTTTATCTGTATCGTAGAATGGCCGAGTTTGGAGTACAGTCTTAAAAAAACGTCTATCGATTTTCCAATTTAGTTTAATAGGTTTCAGGTTTTTCATATTTTCCATCTAACCCAGCCCATTGTCCCGTGTTGGTCTAAGACTTAAAAAGAATATGCCAACTGTGTTTCTTGCCTAGCATGTCGTAAAAGGCGACTAATGGCATATAGGGTTTTGGGTATGTGATTGTGTAGGCGACAAACTAGCCACTTGTTACTACTTTTTCACAATTTTCCATCTAACCCAGCCCAGTTTTCTGTATGGCTGAATGTGGTTAAAGGGGCCTACTGTCCCTTTGACTCTGCCTACCTCTTCGGGGATTATGAGCGTGATGTTATGTATGTATGTATGTATATAGAATTTAATCATCAGGAATAACGTACTTCGTTTCATTTAGGATGATAATATCATTTTATTTCGATAATATTCGCAAGTAGATACTTATGAAAAATCTAAATAGGTATTCGTTATTCGTTCAATATATTACCTAGTTATTGGACGAGATTTTAATGTCTGAAACTACAACTTGACTTAATTTCCTTTTTGTCCGTCGATATCGAACATTATAATGGTAATTAACGTAAGTAAATTGTCATTAACGTAAATTCAACTGTACATTTATTTTTGGTATCATTTATTTATTCAATGTGTCACTGTTTCTGTATTTTAATTAGCCAATCGCGTAATGTCACACGTTGACGACTTGACGTCAATCATTAAGGTGACGAAGCTTCCCTCATTTCAACTATTTTCCAGTACCTATTATTTATAGTACTGTTTTACTGTGTGACTGTACATACTTTATGGTTACGAAATTCCAAAGCACAGGTGTTACTTCGCTGTTTGTTTGTTCAGGTCACTAGTACATATCTGTTATCTGTAATGGTATTGTTGTAATGTTTGGCCCATACCTAACGACGTTCGCTCCGGCGCAACGTGACTCCGGCAAGGGAACCAGTTTGATGCCACTAAAACTGTGGTTAGGTAATTAGTGTACGTCAGATTTTATTGCGTGATAAACTGAACCACGGTTTATTGGAATTGAAACGGCACACGATATTGATACTTGTGTCATTGGTTTAAGCGTTAGATTGGTTATTGCTGAGGTTGCTTCTTTGTTGAGAACTAAATACCTGCCAAATTTTAGCTGGGAAATTCTATGTGTGCTTGATTGTTTTGAATGTCATCCAAGGACTTCCGATATATTTGTGTTTGCTCTCATTATTTTTGTGACGGATTTCCTCTCTTCAAACGATATTTGTAGCAATATCATAGGGCTGATTTGGCTAAGACCCAAAGCTGAAGAGGTCAATGTGGTATTCAATGAACGCAATAGGCCAAGGAGACCAGTAAATCCTTCCTCTGCGTAGTGTGGGAATGTGTTGCCAGGATTTAAACAGGGTTACACCCAAATTGTACTTCCTATACATTCTTAGTCTTTGTCTTATGTGTCGCTTAAAACATAACAGAGTATTTACAATTGAGTTAATTAATACTTTTTCAATTTTTCAAATAGTTCTGCTCTAAAAATTCGAAAGTACTGCTTCCATTCTAAACGTAAAACTCTCCTAAACTGCGTATACGAACAATCAATAAATGGCTATTTCTGGTTCCCTCATACACTCCTCGTTGCCGCCTGCCACGAGTTCATTTATTTCGGTCTCCGAGGTACAGAATACCACCAGTGAACCAGTCTGACCAAGTTTTTGTATGCGCTGGAGACAGCTTGTCTTATTACTGCGGCGCTTATATAGGTACTTATACGGGTTGTTCAGAGCGCTGAGAAAGTGCTGCTAATAGAAATGTAACGAGTCTTTTGTTTTGAATAAGGTTTTAGTTTGAATAAGGATTTATTCAAGATATATTTTTATAAATATAGGCATTATTACTTTTACTAGTGGTTAATAAACATTTTCTGAAACATAAGATATGCTGAATTCTGTTTGTTAGTCAAATTTTCCGTATACATTTTAAATAATGCAAATGACTTGCTAATTGAAATGGTAAAATATTAAAACAACAGAGCATAAAGCACGTCATGGTTTCAAATAAAGGCTTGCTATACGGGTGTACGGTGAACACAATTTCGTACAGTGAAAGTAGTCCGAATATTAATCAGAGCAGTTGATCCTCTGCGGAAGTTACGAAATAACTTTCGTTTAATAACTTGGCGTTAATATGAGCTGCGAGCGGCCCCGTCGTTTATAGGAAGGTAGGAAATTTTATGGTTATAGTTATTTGGACGAAGACTGAGAAACGCTTGTACAAATACTGACTCGATGGCGCATTCGGTAGTGACCCTGCCCCATACGCCAAGAGTTGTTGGTTCGATCCGCACTCAGGACAAATATTCGTATGATAAATACTTGTGTTTGTTCTGTGTCTGGATGTTAATATCAAATATTTAAGTATATATTTGTAATACCACTGTTGATTCTGATATCCGTAACACAAGTGCTTAAGCTACTTACCTCGGAGTCCGATCCATGTATGTGATGTAGTTGGATATTTAATTATTTATTTTAAATACTTGGTTATAACAAATGCAAGAAACTGGATGAAACGTGAGATCGTTTTGAGGATATTAGGGAACATTATTGGCTATATGTAGGTAGTCATAAAAACCGTAGAGCTTGTATGAAAAGGATTATGAATGTTGAAGAGGCGAGTGAGGTGTGTAAGGATCGTGCCATATGGCGTTCGGTTCTCTCTGCCTACCCCGCTAGGGAAGTGGCGTGAAGTTTAGTTAGTTAGTTATGTAGGTACTAGATTTCGCAATTAAGCAATAACGTCAAAGAAGAGCCTCTTTAATGGTGACGTTACGTTATTATTTCTATCATAAAACCTTATTTAGTATTTTCTCATTTATTACTTGTCAAAGATATAACAGCCTATTATGCCTGTAAGTGTAAAACCAGACTCGTTGATTGTAAGGATCAAGACTAAAATGTATATATCGGATTAGAAATGAGATGGGACAAGAGAAACAAAAGTACAAAGTTTTGTTCATGAAACTCCTTCATTAAAAGTGGCGGGAATCTAATATTACCTTCTCAACACTCGGCCATTTTTAGCCAGGCTTGGTTTCATAATATATTATATTTAGTGTGGGAATACTAGATAGTATAAGCGACTGAAATTGGCAAGTTCCCTTTGTTTATTTAACTCACATATCAGCACAGTGCGAGTGAAAACGTGACTGTAAGAAAAACACGTCAAAAATAGCTCGTTGAGAAGTTCTAATATCGGCAGTAGCAGTATTGGGCCAATACTGATACTGCCGATATTAGAATAGTTGGCCATCCACGTAAAAGTTATTGCAGAATTATCTGCAACTGTATAACACACTAAGTATCTATCTTATCTCCGGGCCATCAGAATCAATTTGCGACGAATAACAGATAGCTCCGGTCTGTTCCCTCAATGGGTGGCCAAGTACATTCGATAATGTTTATTATTTCTTGTGAATTAAATTACTCATGTTTCCTCAGCGTTTTCAGATTAGCTTTTTTGGTCTCAAGTAGGTATATCAAGAAATATTATAGCATTGATTATAAAGTTAAGACCAAAGCAATTATATGATACAAGTTGAATTTGGCCATTATAAGGAGCATTGCAGTAAACTGATTTTTGTTATTACATAGGTAGGTATGTAGTTGTTTTAAGAAGAGATTAAATCTATCTAGCGTCGGTGCAATACGTACATAACTATCAATGACGTAACGTCAGATTCGTAGGATTGATTTATTATTGCTTTCCTGATAAATAAACGTTTATGCGGTGTAAGATGTCGCGATGTCGTCAAGGTATCCTGTCTCACTGTCATTCGCTGTTTCTGCTTAATCACACATCCATAAACAGTCTGTTAGTATTTACAAACTGGTAACGTCAATCGATTCCAACAATCGTTTGTTTGTTAGAATGCTCCTAATGAATGGAGAAACAAAAAATTCCTCCTCACGGAACACAGTCAGTGGCTAAATTTTAATTGCATGTAATTACCGAAGTTTTCTCAGGCAGACGAGTTTTTGTTCCGAATTACATCCCGTAAGCGTAAAATCATATTAACCGCGTGATTATGAGATGAGACCGAATGTACCTACCTGGTTCGTGCCTGGTATTCAAAGGATCTTTTGATAACGAGCCGTGAAGATGTTTTCATAGTTGTAGCATTCCTTGTGGATTCAATGTTTTGTTCAATATTTGAGCATTGATGTAAAAAAGCTACCTACCCATGTTTTTGTGTCCGTCAGAATGTATTCTTTTTTTTATTAGACCGCTTCGGACAATGGCGGTGTACGATGGCGTTTATATTTTTATTGTATGTTTGTCAATGAGCTTTTCTTGCTAGCATTGGGTATATTGATTTCAATTTCAATTCAATCTACTGTATAGGGGCTTCATTCAGTGCCTTTGGGATTAATGGAGTGTACCAATAAGAAGAATGTTTCATTTTATTTGATTGTCAACTTCTGCCCGCGGCTTTGCTCGCGCGGTACATCAATGAAACATAGCATATGTGTTATTATATTGTATTGTATAAGCTATACTATTGTAAAGATTGATTAAAATCCATGCATTGCTTATTGCGTGAAAGAGTAACAAACATTTACACATCCCTCCATCCATCAATCTATACAAACTTTCGCGTTTATAATATTAATAAGATAACACTATTTAATTAATTTAATCTATTATTGATTAAAACGGCTCAATTGAACGTGACGGATTGATCTGTCAATAATTTAAAACTTCGCCCGATAATACAATGTATATCTAATCGTTATACAATGAGGTATAATTAAAATGATGAATTATTAATGACGCTCAACTGGGTTGCTATCGTGATTCTGGAAAGCAGATTGTGGTCAGATGTAAAAACAGTGTCATGGAAATGCTATTAACTGCATTCGATTCATTCACTAGATCTTGGGGAAGGTCGAACGTTATCAGAAGTGACACTAGTACTGAATCGATAAGGTCGTATGAATGTCGAATGAATGGTGTCTATTTATAAGCAGAGTGGCAATTTAGCGCGATTGGACGTAATCGAGATTGTTTCGTGTTGAGTTGGCTGTGAAACTATTTATAAGTGTAAACTTAACCAATCGTGGCCAATTGAGCGGTGGAATCCTTTTGACGCCGTGGCTGATAGACCAGTTGAGATGGTTGATATTTTTATACGTACTAGGTTTTGCTCGTGCGTGGGTTTGCTTGTGTAAATGTTGATTTGTTTAGTCAAGTTGTTACACATCGACTGCCTGAAAGTGTGCTTCTATCTTTCGGGCACATTATTATTCTTCTGATGAAATGTATACTCTATATCTATATTTTTCTCTCTAATTATGTATAAGTAATGTCTATTGTGCATGAAAAAATTTATGATATTTGCGACAATAATGTCGTCTGGGTAACATTTTAAGCTTAACTTTTTATGGTTTTGTTTTTTTCGTCTCGTTAAGAGAGTTAGGAAATTGTCGAATATTGTTGATAATAGCGTCTAGCCTAGATAATACCGTTATGACTCTCAAATTGAAGCTCTCAAACTGAAGGTATAATTGTGGTACGTACTTATCGAATGTTAATCATATTTCATTTAATGTTTGGTTCTATGGATAAAATGGACTAGTTTGGAATTCTATACATACTCACCTATCTAAGAATGTGAACATTCTCGTACATTAGCAGTAATCAGATAAAAACTTTTAATACAGCCCGACCCTTTTTAGGTCGCCCGTTAATATTGGATTACCGGGGTAAACCCCACCTGTGAGTGACGAGGGTTGCGGGCTCGTTGGACGATCCACCCCGGGGTTTTCCAGGATATGTTGGGAATTTGGATTGTTTTGATTAGATGGCTGGAACGGATACAGGATTTTAGATGTTATGATATGACGCATCGGCTTTCGTTTGTGTGTATGAATTTCTTTGGTGGTGATGTTCCGTAGTTGATTGAATTGAATTGAATTGAATTGAATTGAATTGAATTGATATACATTTCTCTCTGGTATTCTAACTACGTATAGCTATGCGAAATGGACATTCCCATTACTCCGCTATGTTGTATGAAAGGCATCAATGATAGATGAGTGACATTGAATAATCGGTAGAAAGAAGACATGTCAGACGTTTCGATCGAACGAATGTGCGTCGAAGCTGAAGAAACACTTTTGAGGTTTCTCCTGTCTTTGTGTAGCTAGACAAATACTACTCTCTGAATGCTATCTATAAAATATCCGATGTATACAAAATCAACATCATACTAATATTACAAAGAAGAACATTATTTCATGGTTTGTTTGCTTTGATTAGGCCCAGAACTACTGGACCGATTTAAAATTCTTTCTTCAATGGAAAGCTACTTTATCAGCGAGTAACATAGGCTATATTTTATCCCTGTATTCTCACGGGAACGGGATCTATGCGGGTGAAACCTCTGGGCGCTGCTATTATGAATATAGCAGCAAAGATTCGGCGTTTCATCATCTTCCTAGCGTTATGTCCCGTGTTTAGACGGGGTCCGCTTAGACCATGATCCAGGATTTAGCGAGTCTCATAAGATTCGGCGTTTATTAAAAAAAAATGCCTGAGTGCAGTACGGTCAGTAACAGACCGTTGTGTATTTAGTTAGATGTCTAATTTTTGTTGGCCTAAAAGGTAGTCCATGTGCGGTATTAGATTGTAGCTTTTAGTATACCAAATTTCACAACAATCAGTTGAGTGCTTCGGCCGTGAAAACCTAACAAAGGGTCTGCGAAAGTAATACTTTCGCATCAATATTATTTAAGTAAGAGTTTTAGTGGAAACGCGGCCGTTAGTTAACGTGTCTTAGTGAAGAAAGTAGTCTTATTATTATACGTATTTATTTAATTGAGTTGTTTCAAATTGCATTGAATGTTTTATATTTAGCGTAGATTCTTTGTTTTGTAATGTTTGCAGCAAATTTCCATATATCTGGTTTTGGGTATGTTATTGTGTAGGCGACGAGCCAGCCACTTGTCACTACTTTTTCTCAATTTTCCATCTAACCCAGCCCAGTTTTGTTTTTGGCTTAATGTGTTTAAAGGGGTCTGCTGCCTCTGACTCTGCCTACACCCCTTCGGGAATTATGGGCGCTATGTTATGTTTGTTTGCCACAATTTATGCGTGAATCAATGTGAATAACTGTAAACGGCCCGGAATAACGACGTTAATTTTCCACTTGGTCAAAAACCAAACACACATTTCGCTATTTTGACACCACATATAACGTCATTTCTGATACATTTTATATGACACATATTTATCATTCGACATACAATTATAGAAAACAATATTGATACATCCTCAATAAAATACATAATGTAATTGATTCAGTCACATACTTTGTGCATAAATTAATTTGTACACATGCAGCTTTTGTTGCGTCAAAAAATGTGTGTAAAATACATAATTAAGTATTGTATGTATAGATCTTTATGTAATTTAAACTTTACCCCGCTCTAGGGAAGTCGCGTGAAGTTTTAGTTAGAAGTTAGTTAGTTTAGATCTTTTATGTTACTTTTAATTAGCGGAATTTTGGTGTGGTAGACGAAGTGGAAAATTAATCACTTCATCGTTCACACGGATCCTATTGAAACATACAATTAAGATATGAAACTCGTGTGATAAGATATATAAATTGTTACTTCCTTATAGGTAATTTAAGTATTACCTGACTTCGGAAAATCCAAAAGAAAGGGTTAAGATTTTGTTATACACTAACATGGGACAAAATCTTAACACTTTCTTCCAAAAAAAATGTGCCAACTGTGTTCTTTACCTAGCATGTCTGTTGCATGTTTACGTATTAGGCATGTTTGACTAAATTTTCATAATTGTCCATGTCCCTCTACTCAAACGTTTGTCTTATGTAAGTTAAGGATCTTATTGTTCCTTGGTCTCTATCTACCCCTTGGAGGGTGTGGACGTGATGGTTGATAAAATAAATAATAATAAATAAATATCCAACAACATCACATTCATTGATCTGACTCCGAGCTAAGTAGCTTAAGCACTTGTGTTACGGATATCTGAAACAACAGTGGTATTATAAATATATACAACAAACAAACACAAGTATTAATCACACGAATGTTTGTCCTGAGTGGGGATCGAACCCACAACTCTTGGCGCATAGGGCAGGGTCTGTACCGAATGCGCCACCGAAACAGTCAATATGTAGATTTTAGCAGTCAAAACTCAGAAATCAAGAATGTGGATCAGCTAATTTTCGCGGCGGCGGCTACATAACATTCCTGAAGGATGATATCCAAACATTTACACCGAAGACCACGCAAGCATATAATATTCTGGTAGCAGTATCGCTTACGTATTGTACCTAATAACTGCCTTTCCACACTAAATACTGTTCGTTGGCATCGTAGTTTTTGTATTAGTGACGCACGAATGTTTGCAAAACGAATTACAAAATATGTAGGTACAGCAGTGTAGAAACAATCGAAATTGACTTAGCTCCTATAAACGGTTGATCGTACATTTCTCAATATTGACTTAATTGTACCAGTTTCTTAAGAACTACCATCTTTCTACTGTTGTTATAATGTAATGTAATGGATTTAGTTCTTACGTTAATGTTACAGACCATTGTATTCTAGGAGGGGAACCATACAAGTTATATCATCTATGTACCTCCATAATTATTAGAATATGTGGGTTTTCTAAGAATGTTTTCTCTCACAACTTAGTTATTGGTATGAAACCGTGCCTCAATTAAAAAGAAACAATGTACGCGGTCGGCTTTTAGCTTAAATGCTTCGCACATGAGGCGCATATCCATACTTATTCGTGCTCTCAGAGTTCTTATGATTCTCAAAGTAATATATAACTAATGTATAGGTATGTACAAGTATATTCTGCAGCCCGAATACCGTATGTACCGTACATTGTACAATGTACATGACATCGCCACCCGGTCTTGTAGAAAGTATAGCAAGTCGTCGCGACTTCAAAAAACCTATTGTATTAAAATAGAATAGTACCTACACTTACTATTGTTTGGTCTAGCTGTTCAAAAAATACATACTTCTACTAAAAGTTATTTTTAAACTAGTTGTTAGGTATATACACGGTTGTTATTAGTTGATCCTTGGACAATATTATGTAATATATTATATATTTATAGTAATTGTTAACAATTATTGCATTGCGATGGAAAATTACGCGATGCATTACAATTCACTTGAAGGGTAAACTAGTTTTTTACACGTTACGTTGAAACAGTATGTGCAATGTTGTAATTTTTTGCATATTAAGCACTTACCACAGTTTGGGCTTTCTGATATTATGTAATTTTACAGTGTGATAATAAAGTAATTTAAGTAAAGAACTGGACAGTTTGCGAGTGACGGAGCAAGTTGTTAAGTTACGAGATCGGCTCTAACCGGCGGTTCACTTTGAAAATATTCGATTTCACAATTTGCATGTATGTATGTTGTATGTAGTATGTTCGCAAGCCATGTGTGCCGCTGGTTACTTAATACCTTAGCTAACTCTTTCTCAACTTTCATGTTACGCCATCCATTGTGCGTGTGTTGGGGACAATTTTCATTGAATTCTAA
This sequence comes from Glyphodes perspectalis, assembly GCA_951394215.1. Lineage (NCBI taxonomy): Eukaryota > Metazoa > Arthropoda > Insecta > Lepidoptera > Crambidae > Glyphodes > Glyphodes perspectalis. The sequence goes on along the minus strand of OX596213.1, from coordinate 2,268,284 downwards.
TTGTTTCGATTCACTTTCGATCATTCGGCGTATTGTAAACATAATTTGAACGCATCGATTACGCATTCGTTTGTTCGATGTTTGATTGGTTGTGGTTGTAGGAACAAAACTCGTGGTTTGGTAAAGTAACCACACATGTATATGTAGATTTTTTTAAATCAGTGATAGCTCGGTGTCTGTCAAGTATTTTTTGAAGTTTCGAATGTAAGTAGGTTAGCTAATATGACAAGCTTAGCAGCAAGGAAAAATATAAAGAAGTCGGCATGTTCATGTAATTATAGTTTTACGCTGCAATACCATTTAACATCAAATGTTAAATTAAACACAATGCCTGAATATCATTCAGCCCAGTGAAACATCTTAATCTTAACTTTACTTAATAAGCCTTATAATTTAGTTTATTTAATTTTTATTTCGTTTTTAAACTAAAATAAATGGCTCTGCATATCCCGCTAGGGAAGTGGCGTGAAGTTTAGTTAGTTAGTAAATAAATAAATATCAGACTACATTGATCTGACTCCGAGGTAAGTAGCTTAAACACTTGTATTACGGATATCAAAAACAACAGTGGTATTACAAATATATACTTAAATATTGGATATTAACACCCAGACAGAACAAACACCAGTATTCATCACACCTCCTGGGTGGGGATCAACCCACAACTCTTGGCGCATGGGGCAGGGTCACTGCCGAATGCGCCATCGAGCTTGTCGCATAGTAACGTAACCCTATTTATCTGCTTTTCTTATTTCAAGGGTTGCGAAGATCATGAAGCACTGTTATAATATACAGACTCGCTACATTTAGTATCATAGTCCAAACGGATGTCGAACAATGTCGTTTCACGCCAGGAAGAGGATGAATATTTTATTATCATCAATTCGCGACACTGAACTTCTAGCTTGCTAGGTCTGTCGTAAACGTGTGATATTCATGTGATAACCAAAAATTATCATATTTCTATCAATGCTCGTCGACACACGTCAATGCATCACTGATTTTATCAGGATATAGCTTGAACATTCTATTAAGTTTGTTAACCTTTAAGAGCCTGGCAACAAAGTACCGTTGCGATGGGTTCTACAGACATTATAAAAGCTATCGATAGTTTTAGTATAGAAAAAATATAATTTAATAATATAAATACTAGAACATTCCGTTTATTATCTGTTTACATGTGCTGTGCAATTTTGTCAATGGTATTTAATACAGTTATAACGCCATCTGCTCCTCAGTTTCATTGTACATTCTTATCAAAGCTGGTGTATCGTTTGTTCGTTCTGTTATTTATAATAGTTTTATTTATATAGCTGATCGTTTAGCACGTTCCGAGGCCGTAAGCGCCGAAGATACGATGTGTTCAAACGCCGTGTAAGTGGTATAATCATATTACTTTGCTTCGTTACACAGTCTGCATAGATAAAGGATTGACATTGCACTAAGTGAGGTGAGCTTGTCTTGGTCCATCATTATCAAGGTTTGTTGCCTCTGTTTTTGTTCGTCGGTCGGCGGCATCTCTGTCAACATCGAGACATTAAATATGATAGAGATTTCTGTCTCCGTCAGAATGGCTGGTTGCCTATGGAATTTGGTTGTGAGACTACAATCAATAAAGCCATTCTGACGTCAGGTTGGCTGGTCAAAAAAAATGCGGATGCCACAGGCAACCAGCCATTCTGACGGAGACAGATTTCTATCTTGTTTTTGAAACAAAACAATGTAACGTTTGATTGGTATAACTATTTAGCGGTACTTTACAATCGTGTATTAAAAATAAAAATTTGTAAAATCGGACTCTCAAATATTTACTATTGAATACATTACATACTTTGTTAAGCCGTTCCCAGTTTCTATTTCAAAACTTTAAGGCGACTCTTTGTTAAGCCCCAGTGTTTGTAGACTCGTCGCCAGTCTATCCGAGCCAGCGTTTCAAAGTCGCCCCTCAAACGCTCGCATCTTTCTGCATGTCTGTGCAAATGTTTGTCTTCCATTTGCGCAGCCGCGTGTGGGTCAACCAAGTGCGTAAATAGGTCTCGGATAGTTATTATATCCCAGTTGTAGGATTTAGCCACGCCATTGTCGCGTGGTTTATTTTTATTAGCCAATTGTTTGGGCTTATCGTACGTTAGTTTGGCTTTAAATATAGAATTATTCTTTTTATTATATGTATATTTAACTTCGGTTGTACGGTTTATGAAGCAGATACTTAGTTTTCTAACTTGGTGTAACTAATCTTTGTCACCTGTAATCAATGCTTTAAAGACATAAAGCTTTTAGAAACGAATAAAGTTATATTATTTAATGCTGATTACCTATCCGATTCTTCGCCATGGCTGTGACATTTGACATTTTTAATCAAATATCCATTGCGTGATTGATAGTCAATTTATTTTACATGGAAAAACATCTAAAGTAACGATTTTGTTTGATTCAGTTTAGATTTAACGTTCGTCCGTTTATCACGACAAAAAAGTATGATTCATGATTCGCCTTGCCCCATTTCTCTCTAACATAGCAATGACACATTTTCACTCTCTCCAAACTTGCCAAGTAACAATTCAAACGCGTTATTGCGTTATGAAACAGATTTATTTTCGTACGGCGAGTTCGGCATTGTATTATAATGAACTCTGACCTTGACATTAGCAATTACTGCTGTAATATAAAAGTAATCCCGTGTAATTATTGGCCCGGCCTCGACTTGGTAAATATTTTATTTTGTGACGCCACACCGGTAACTAACCGCTCTCGCTGAGTAAAAACATAACGTGAAAATGAATTAAACGTATATACTCGTATGTATATACGTTTAATGCATGTATAAAGGCTAGGTTAGGTTAGAAACGTAGCGTGAAAATTAATTTAACACATACGTCAAGTCCTGGATTAACGTCTGTCTGTTATGTGAAAGTTAAATATTGTTTGTGTGTGTAGATATTCGTAGTCATGAGCACCTGCTAACCAGAAATAAAAGCTGAAAGGCTGTTTATATCTGAGATATGATGTACATGCGTCCAACTAGCGAAAGCTTAGTTCGCATGATTTTGATAATACAATTTGCATAGCTGTAAATTTCGATCAAATCTGTACCTATTTTTGGTCTGAAAGATTACTTATTAACATTTATTCGTAAAAATTTTAGCATTAATAATATTATTCAGCTCACGTTTAATCATGTTTAAGTCGCTACATCCTGTATGTCTTGTACAGGAGTCTTTTAAAATCAGAAAGTCTCACTCGGCGGCACGTATCCTGAGAGGAAACAGTACACCACGCCAAGACGTTACATCTGGCAGCCCTGTGTCCCATTTTTCCCATAATTTACATCGTCATTATTAATAATCTTACGACGCCCCCAAATTATGCCGTGTAGGTGTACACTCATCTGGCTCGCAGCAGGACGTGTTTTACGACCAACTGTAACGCACGCACTTGTCAGCTAATTAATATTTGTATTTTGTTGGTCTGGGATTAGAAAATAATGTACTAACTCTGTTCCTTGTCTAGTATGTTGTAAAATGCGACTAATGGGTAGGGCTTGTGGTGTAGGCGACGAGCTAGCCACTTGCCATTAATTTTTCACAATTTTTCATCTAATCCGCCCAACTCAAATTTATATTTGGCTAAATGTGATTTACCAAGCTTATCGCTTGAATTCTGTCTACCACTTCGGGAATTGCAGGCGTGATAATATGTCTAAGTATGTAATACCTGCTTCTGCCCGCGGCTTTGCTCGCGTGGTAGGTCGATAAAACATAGCCTATATGTTATTCGGGTGTATAAGCTACATTATTCGAAAGTTTCATTAAAATAGTTGAGTAGTTTTTGCATGAAAGAGTAACAAACATCCAAACAAACTTTCGCATTTATAATATTATTAGGATTTGTGCTTGACTTACTACGGTTGATTACACAGCTTAATGACGATGTTAGTTTGTTTATGTAAAGTGGGTACTAAACTGATTGCCGAGTGTAAATATAGGAGGAATCCGTATAGTTGTAAGTGCGACTGCCCTTGTTACAAAAAGATTTTTCCTTATATAACACTGCGTCTTACCATATAAACGTTGAGTAACTTTTTCATTCTTCTAGAAATGATTTATAAGGCGTTTTCGTTCGGACCTGTTTGCTGCGAATGCCATTTGTAATCATGTGGTATCATTGTAATCGTGATGTAATTTATTCATCTAGGCGTTGTGTTATGCACACCATTGTTACGCCTATCGCACTACTTATTTATCTTTAACCTCTTCTCCGTTAGATTCCACAACGCTTATCTATCTACCTTGAAGTTATCTAGATGTGTTTCATTTATAAACGCATTGTTATTTCTCACTATTCAACTATGACATCCAAGCTTGTTTTCGCGATCATATCAAGGAAATAGGTGAATTAATCTCTCAATTAGTAACGTCTGTCCGTAATGGTATCACGGGTTGCCGTATCAGCAATTTAAACCTAAACATCTTGTGATAAGAGCCAGAGTAGCGTCGGTGGGCCAGCACGTCTCCTTGCGTCAGACCTTGCCGTTCTCACGGTTGAGACGTTGCGGTGTCGTCTTGGATCGAAACCGGAGGTTGGGCAAAATGTTGCGAAACCGAGTTGACATGGGTGTTGCGTTGGTTAACCGGCATGAATGGGAAATAATGAGCCACGTTAGTTAGAAAACACAATAAAAATGCCACAAATATGAATGAAGCAGATAAAGAAATTTTTTGTTTTTAGAAAAGTATTTACTAGATTTTCTTCGAAGAGTTGCTCTTAAGTTGCTAATAAACAATCTGCAAGCATTATATACGGATTTTCCTTGATCATAAATTATAATTGTGTTTTAATTAATAAAGTTTTCTTAGTAGATTATTTATCTTATTAATACGAAAACATTATATGACTGTGCATCCAAACTTAATGTGCTACATGGTGAATACTTGACATTTTAAAGTCTCGTAAAATGTAAATACATAGTTTTAATGCGTAAATACACTTATGTGTATTTACGCATTACGCAACTGTTATCAGTTAGTTACTAACTTCAATCCCGATTTTATGTAACTAGTCTGTCCGTATCTAGCTTCCAAGAAGTTGTTCCAATCTGTACGACTAGTTGCATCACTAGTTCATTTTTCCTAGTCTTAATTAATTCCCTTTAATAAGATAGTTAATTACTATCCCGTTTTAGAGAGACCTCTTATTATGAGCTGCAGTTCTGAGAACGTACTTGGACGAGATAAGCGAGCCTCGTTCCATCCAAATGGGTTAATAACGGTGCTGGTTAATCAGTGTCGTCTAAATTAGTATTACAGAGCAAAACATCATAGTTTACTGTGAAACATTACATATTGTTTAATGTGTAATTAAGAAATAATTATCAAATATATTAATGTTGAAGCTTACTCAATAGCCCGCGTTCTTTGCACCAAAAACGGATATAAACTTTTATGCCTTTATAATAAATAATACACTCTCGGATTAATATAGCGATTATGGACCTCGTATTTTATTTGTTTATCTTGTATTGTTCCAAAATAAGCGTTTCATTTATTTATTTAATGAAATCAACTTATCAACTCAATGCATGAGATCATTGACTTGAACGTAAACTTCAAAACAAACACGAATGTGGCAGCTGACCACACTCGAAAGAAAAATATATCTATATATGGTCTATATAACAATACGACTGGTCACAACAGGATGTAGATACAATTTTAATGTTTGCGTCTGCCATAAAAATACCGCAAACCATAATAGACGGTTTCGAGCCATTTTAATACATTCACTCCCAATAACCCTAGCTTATAAAAATCCGGAATCGAATTGACTGGGACTTGCCTTCACGCTTCGCTAGCATTTTCTAATATCTCATCATTTGGATCACGACTGTAACCTTTATCCGATATTACACTGCTACTGATTTAATTTCCTTTGGAATTGATATGGTTATTACGTTCTAATAACCGGCTTACAACGGTATTCAATCTTGTTATTTCAACTTTGTAATAGTATATCCAGTGTCAATTCGAAGTCGAAGCTGATGTTATAATCTTCAGGCTTACCATTTGTCATAGTTTCAAGTTACGCTTTTCAATCTCGTATAGTTTGTAGTATTTTTTATCATTGCACTGTTCGCTAGGCGTTCGGGTTTTTCCTTCTGGTTTCGTTCCAAGAATAAAGTTAAGATATATCATAATATATTTTGAAATGTGCCTAATAAAGTATTCATCGAAGATGGATAATCTTTTTCGGTAACTTTATGAATTAAATAACTTTGAGGAAAGAAATACTCGGTCGTGCTGCTTATTATTTGTGCTGGTGATTATAAAACGAAATGCGAGCCGACGCCACAAATGAAAACGTCTCAACGAGTAAGATTGATGGCTCGGCGTAAAAGAGCTGCTCGAATGTACTCCATCCCCACATCGTAACATAAAAGCATTGTCGAGTGTCGAGGCCATGTTTTATTTATACCCAGCGCTTCGGAAATCGGCTGACGGTAAAAAACTTTGCGGTGATGTCTCAGTGAAATTCGTTCGGTGGTTTTTGCCGAGCCTCTACGACTGAAATTTCGTCCGAGACAACCACTACTGCAGGGCTCCCTGTGTTTTTTGATATATTGAATGATCCTTGAAGGTATCTGATAAATCGCTTAGCGGCAAGAAGTATAGATATATGGCTATGCAAGAATGTCTGTCCACAAAAGATGGTGCAGACCTACTGTCCCGCAAGACAGGGACAATGTGTCATAATCGCCAAAAGTAGAGTTTTTTTATCTGTTCTAATATAATTTCATTGCCCCCAGCTTAGTATTTTACTGGAGATAAAAAAGCGGAACGATAAAGTTACACACTTGCAACCCTCTATAATCACAGTAGCATCGTTAATATTAATTTATGAGTTTGCTTAGTTTTACGACTTCCAAGGGCCAAAGGTTATCTTTACAGTACACTCAAGAATTGTTCATTCCTTCGTTTTTCAACAAGTGGTATATGAATGAACTTAAATATATATTAAATTGAATAATTGTCTTACAGCACACTAATTTATTTATAATTTTCTAGTATAAAACTGTTTTTTTATCAGTCTAACATAGAGAATAATTTCGCGTGTGTTGATACGTGGAAATGAAAAATGATGATTGTTGTGATATAAAATTACTATGTGCCTACATTATTTACCCTAACGCTAGCTTCATGCACGTTACGAACGCAATTTGATGGCAGCACAATTTGCAAATAAGCCTTTACCAAGGTCAGCATGTCGATCGCATTGAAATATACAATCTAGTAGATCAAATAACAGAAGGTGATACTAATACCGCCCTTGAAAAACAAGTTTTATGTAGGAACAGTTAGTTTTTCGACGAATCTACATATTTGTTAAGTGAAATACGATCTTAGTAATACAATACTTAGCCAATGATGAAACTGTTGTTATTATTTATATCAAAGATACACGGTTGTATTGTATATTCAATTTATTTTACTTTAGTCTCGATGTTCGTACAATTTGACTGGCCCGTTAGTCTAGTGGTCAGAGACCCTGGCCAGAAACCGAGGGTCGCGGGTTCAAATCCCGCTAGAGGCAAATTTTTCGTGTGATGAATATGGAAATTTGTACTCGAGTCATGGATGTTTAAAAACATATTTATGTATGTCTATCCGTTCACCTAGTATCCATAGCTCAAGCTCAAGCTTAGTTTGGGACTAGGGAATTGGTGTCTCAGTCTGGAGAATTTATTTGTTTAATTTATTATTATTATTATATTTCTATTTCTAGGCTGGATTGTATACATATACTAGCTGTGTCAGCGGTTTCAACCGCGTTTATGGTTAATGTTATATAGCCTATAGCTCTCCTCGATAAATTGTCTATTTAATACTGAAATAATTTTTCAAATCGGACCATATGTTCCTGAGTTTAGTGCGTTCAAGCAAACAAACAAACTCTTCAGCTTAATAATATTAATATAGTGTACATATTCTCGATCCGTTTCATATTTGGTTTTTATCTCATGCGCATATAAATGATTGCATCTGTTTTAGTGAATGTGTGTAAGTATTTATAGTTTTGAAACAAGGAAGTAAAGTATGTAAATTGATGACATTTTCTTTTATATGTCAACATGTATAAGCTCATTTATATCACTTATATGAATTTTAAATGATTCATTAAAGAAGTCGACCGCGATTCGCCAGTAATTTATATATTAATAAATTGTTAAACAGTCGATTGCTGCTTAACAATTATTAGTTTCATTACTAATTATGTATTAAGTAAAATAAAAGGATATGGATAAATGTGAACAATTCCGAAATTTTAACTGTCGGTTCTCATGAAGAAGTGCGCTTGACAGTTCAAAGACAACAGCTTCCCATGCAAGGATCTTGGTTCAAACCGGGTCAAGTTCTTGTGGAATTTTAAACTCTAATGGAAACCTTTTGGAAATTTACAAGTTTAAATATCTATGATTAATTATGTCTAGTCCTAGCAGATTTCGACTAAGAACAGGATATAACAAATTAGATATAACTTGATAATCATCCTCAACTTCCTAGCGTTATGTCCCGTGCTTAGACGGGGTCCGCTTAGACCATGATCCAGGATTTAGCGAGTCTGGTAATTACGTTGAAGCGACTGTCGTTTTGACCTTCTTAACCCTAAGATAGGGGAACCAGACAAGATATAACTTGATAATGTAACAACATAATAGGAAGATCAGTTTTAGGAAGTTATCATTATAGACGCATAAGGATATCAAGTAGTACGTGCATCCAAAACAAAACAAACGCGCAGGTTGATGATAGTGCGCCCGCGCTTCCCACACTGCACTCAGCCCAATATCCGCAGCATTCTATGCCGAGAAGGTCACGAACGCACAATGGAATGCTACAACAATGGATGGGCAGCGGGCGTGGCTTGAATACACTCCGATATGCTTTGATTGATGCTCATTGGCATAACCAAAGTCCTTAACTCCTCACCCTAATGGCGACGTTTAGCATAGCATCGCGTTGCGGCAACCAAACGCCTCGATTTGGCTATGGAATTCTATGTTTTGTTATTGAATCTTAACTAATAAGGAAGGACCTATCTAAGGCTAGCGTCTATGTCTGTCTATGTCTAGTATGCCCCAACTTGGGTCGCATCATTTGAAAACGTTTGATGTCGTGGCTGCTTTGCGGTCTGAAATACTAGGCCAAAATCTTAATTTGTAAGTTTGCAACGGTATTTTGAAACCTTAAGATCTTTCTTTTTTTTAGTGTCGGTATCATGTTGAAATTGAAATTGACGTTAGGCATTGGTTTTTTTAATGATATGAAGTGGTGAAATATTTTGGGGGTGGATGGAAAACCATTTTTTACCATCATCATCAGCCTACACTCGTCTACTGCTAGACATGTCTCTTAATTAACGCATTTATAGTTGACTATAAAGTAGAAGTTTCTAACACATTCATGGAATTTATTTTAATTTCTGTGTGTGTAATGTGTACATTAAGCTGTGTAATAACGATGGTAATATTCTCCTTTTAAGGCAATTTATGCGGTTTCACTCATTAATCGTGCTTAAGGTTTTCGATTTCACGTTGTTATCTGGCTGCCTCAAAGATTTTTATTTAATTTGCTTGATTCAACTGTACTGACTTGATGACGTATTAGATAGTGACCCTGTCCTATATGCCAAGAGAGTTCGATCCCCACCTAGTAAAATTAATGTGTATGATTAATACTTTAGTTTATGATTGAAATGGGAGTGAATAGCTTGATGACGGCTGACCGGGATGTATGGAAGAAGAAGACATGCTGCGCCGACCCCAGATGAACTGGGAGAAGGGCAAGAGGATGATGATGATTAATACTTTAGTTTATTCTACATCTGGGTTTTGTGTTTCTAATATTTCAGTATATATATGTGATACCACTTCTGAATCTGATATCCGTAACACGAGTTCAATTGGATCTTATCTCGGAATCTGTCCAGTCTATGTGATGTTGTCTGATATTTTATTTGCTTGTGCGTTCGTCCAATAGTTACCATTGAATTTAAATATGAACTTGATTACAAATGCTGTACAAATTGCGAACATTTTAATGGTCCTATTTGGGGATAATAACAGGTTGGCGAAAACGAATTTCAGCAGCGATTTCCACCTCACGAACGCTGTTTCTCAAGGAGCTCATTGGTTTGCTTTGTTTCAATCACGTTTCTGACACAGTGCAGAGAGAATAACAGTGCACTTTGCTAATACAACATTCAGAAGCACCCACCCAAAGCTATAAACTCTTTAGAATGTGATGAATACTTGTGTTCGTTTTCTGTCTGGGTGTTAATATCTTATATTTAAGTATGTATTTGTAATACCACTGTTGATTCTGATATCCGGAACACAATTGATTAAGCTACTTACCTCGGAGTCGGATCAATATATGTGATGTTGTAGGATATAAGAAATCAAAAATAAATATCACGGATATTTTGATTTGTGACATTTTAATACCTACGAGGAAGTTCAAAAGAAACTTATGTTCCCAGGATTTTTATCTTATTAGGGCTACATAAATTTATTTCTTAAGTTATTTCTCGTTCCTCCTATTACTTTCTCAAGCCGGTTCTTGCAATTAATAATAAAAACAATTTTTCAGCATTTTACCGTTTGGGAGTCTTGAGTGGAATAGAAAAGTGAATACTTCCATTGTTTTAGTTAGTAGCTGGCCAAACGAAATACCGTCTTCCGTACTCTTCTTTATTTCATTGTGCCGGTACGCTTACCCAGAATTAGGTCAGATTTGTTTTATCTGCAAAAGATTGAGATGTAAACAGTTAAATTTAATACTTTCCAGTAAATATTTGGCAGGAAAATGGTCTCTTTATTTTAGCATCTGCTTTAATTTACCGGTATTTACGGACTCGGGGAGTACGTTGATGCAGACTATTTATGTTTATGTAAGTTTTATAGGTCGTTGAGTTTTTGTGCTTCATTGGGCTGCGAATGTTTGATGAAGTCTTTTTGAGCAAATTATGTTTTCATGACTGGAAATTGGACCCTTAAATTTGTTTTTTTTTTGCGATGAAATCATTTGTCGTCGATAATCATGTTTAATAAAATGATCATATTCATTATATTTAAATATTTAGAACTTCTAGCTAAAAAAAAATTAATTGAAACTCATTTTGCTTTGAGACCATTTGGGATTCAGTAGAACTTTTTCCCATTGACACCTAACATTAGTAGCAGTGGTTGTTGGTGATGTTCACATGTTCCCAAACTTATAGACGATCCGGCCTCCCATTGACCTTTTAACATTTATACATCACTGGTTGCGAGTACAGTTTGCTCAGCTCATACGTCACGCCACATAATGGCTCCTCACATATTTGCCGTAGATTGCGGTGTTTGCCATAATCGGTGTACAGCCACGCGCGTGTTACGTGGTGAAATTGTTTGTGATTGCTGGATTCCTATTGTCTAACCAAACAATTGTGCTCTAGAGTATTCCTCTACTTCGTTTTTTTAATGGTGAACAGTTTTCTCACATCGCGAAGTGCGATAAAATTTTGTGTAAGAGAAAGCAAGAAAATGGAGTTGCTTTAGTAGGATAGTTAAAATTCTTTTGTATGTAAATGTAAGTATAGAAAATACACTATTGAAATGTAGGTATTCGATTCGGAAATTCTTTCTCGGATAGTAACACCTTTTATATCTGACAAAAACACTGTGTCTGTAAGAATTCTCACGTGGGTGATATCGCGTTGAATCATCTGTTTCGATGTGGATGTAGTCTCACTTAATTTGTTATTAAAAAGATAGCACCAGTTAATTGCGGTGCTTTTACACAAGTGACTTATATGTGTTGATCTATTCGGTAGTGAATTAGATGTAATTGTAAGAAATTGTAATTAATTTGTAAGATTAAATTAATTAATGACGGTTGATATTTACCACATGAACATATATAACAACAAGTCATTTATCATTAGGATCATTTTGAGTATATTGCGTATTCATTGGTAGTAGTTAAATGCAAGTGCTTGCAAATACTTAGTAGATAACTATTGCGTTTTTGGTTTGAAAGTATAAAAAATGTGTTTTAATGACTTTGTCATAATCAAAAGAGCATTATCAGCCAAGCGGATGTTGCCAACATTGCGAGTAATAAGCATGTTGTTGTTCTGATGAATTAATTCATAGCTCGACATTCAGATAATGGCTTAACAATCGCGTTGGCTTTGCCTTACATAATTACTGTGCGAGAGGTTTTGTCTACAGCAAATGCTCTCAATGACCAATCAACAATAAACCGTATCCCAATGCTATAAGAACTAGGTAGGTAGACAAGTGATTGCCGCGACTGTACGCTGTGTACATCTCGTGGGAACACAGTCGATACGTCGAAAGATTGGTTAGATAACGCGACTACTTAATTTGCATCTTGCACACTTGGTATGTTTGCACATGACGCAATGGCTGCCCTCTTGCCCTGACCTGGCACCCGCATGCAGAAAGTATGGTTAATGAAGTTATTTCCCTGCTATCGGCTGTGTGACGTGATACTTGAGCATCATCTGCCTCACGTTATGTTTCGTTCTGAACCGGGATCGGTTTGGGCCATGGTAGATTTAGCTTCTATTGAATAAAGTTCATGATAAATAAGATAATCTATTGCAAGGTCAGGCGCCGAAGGGAATCGGCTTTTTTCTTTATCCATCAAAAATAAGTGGGATTCTGAACGTAAAATTTTAGGGTCGCGGCACTGAAAAGACTGTTTAATAAAATAAGATTTTTTAACATTCATACACTTCAAATTAAAGAAAATATGTCGTGTTAATGCAGATTCGCGTTTATTGAACATGTTGGTTAAGTAATCCTAAAGAATTAGCGTGTATTTACTTTGTATATCGATGATTCAAAGAATCATTAAGACGCATAATTAATTAGGTAATGAGAGTACGTAAGTTAAGAAGGAATTTGACTATTAATTAGTCTGATTCACGTCCCGTTACTAAAAAGTTTGATAACGCCTTTGGATTTAGGTGTTAATTACTAATAGGTATGTAATTGCACTTATTTGCAAGTCTTAAATGCGTATATATTGAGACCGATTTTTTATAAATTTACATAAAATTTTTCTTTTGTTGGATACATGTCTAATAAATAATACAAAGAATTAATAATAATAAATGCAATTTAGTATCTCCGGCTTAAACTTTTATTACTATATAGTCTGGTTAGGTTACGATAGTAATTAACTGTGTGTTTGGATCGTAGCAAATGGAAGGATGTGATCTATGCCTACCCCTATGAGAAAAAGGCGTGACATTTTGTATGTATGTATGTATGTGTATTAATTCACTGACTGGTTTACTTATGCCGGCGGTTTTCCTTGAGTACAGTGTGTCACAAAAGCATATTATTGCGCATCGCCAAATTGTAATAGCACCTACATATGTACCAGGATAAATATTTTTATACCATCATTCCGTCTATTGTGTCTTTACTATTTGTTAAGTAGTATGTATAGACGTGTGTAGATGACAAATACACCTCAATATTTGCGGATTAGGTATAGGAAATATGCTGGACAAAATATTTTGACCATATTACCACCACTGGTAAATAGTACCTATTAACCATTTAGGGTTAAAATACATAAACCGGTTTTAAACATTAATCTGTTATGAAAATAGATATCTATGTAAATTGTACAACACATTGACGTCACAATATAATTCCATGTGATGTCCTGAGACTTTCTAAATTGTTGGATGAGGAGAACTTCAACGAACAATTTGGAAAGTTGCTTTGGTTTATCATTAAGAGATGTAGACTTGTTTGCTGAACCTACCTATAAAATACTATATGGTTTTCTACCAAATCATCTTTAAATGTTTTGGGTGACTTGATTAGTCACATAATGTAATAAGAAGGTAATGTTCCACAGAAACGCGAACGCGATGACGAACAAAAGCGGCGAGGGAACCGAGTGTTTCGAAAAGTGTGAATCGGATTGTCTTTGTTCGCTAGTTGCGGGTGACGGCATTAGAGCGGTCTGTTTACAAGACACCTGCGCGTGCGCGTGTGTTGATAGCGATAATGCGCTGCGCGGTAAGGGTTGGCAGCCTAGTGACTGAGATCCGCCGGTGTTTCACGCGATGTGTAATGTCTATTCGGTTATGATCACCTACTCTATATAATTATTATAGCATCCTATTTCATTTAATTCTCATTAGTCTTTGCAATCTGCCCCCCCTTACGGGTATTGCGGGCGTGATGGTACGTATGTATGAAACGTAATAATGGTTATGTCAACCCTACTCCGGCCGCCATTCGCGCGTACCAACGCGTACCATGCGCGGCGCGGCCCGGCGCGGGCGCATTCTCCCGTGCGTTTTTGCGCGCGATGGGAGTTTGCGCTTTTTGCCGTCATTACCATAATCGGGAAACGGAACATTTGAGCTGAGCGCTCTCGCGACGTGGGAGTGGATTGGATGTGCTTCCTGATTTATCCAATGGGAAGTTAATAGGCAATTCCTTTGTCGTTAGTACGCAATAGTCATAAGTCGCCTCTTGCGATAGATAACGAACAAAGCATCCACACAGTGTCAGACCAACACGGGAAAAAATATTTCATATACACGAAGTTATTGGGTATTCTGTTATATTACGTATGTAAATATCTCGAAGGACGCGATTAACTTATTATAATCGCATGTTTTGGAACTCGGACATGTCTAGAATCGTATTTGTTGATCGATCATTCGTTTTTTGTGAATTTAATTGGTGGCTCGGTTTCCTCTGCATACGAAACACGCAATTCGCTTTGATTGCTTACGCAATTTGTTTTATATTGATCTATATAATCACGATTTATGATCGTAAACAATCTATTAAGCTGTAATAGTTTCGATTCTACTCATGGCTTTGGCTGTTTAGATATATGTGTGTGACTTGAATGAATGAAATAAATACTTTTGATGCTATTTCTTGGTTTTGAAGTAAAAAAATACCTTATAAAGTTTCTTTGTTTACTCAGTTGCTTATAAAGTTTCTGTTATTATCCCATCTAGCATGTCTGTTTGTTGTAGTAGGTACTGTATGTTAAAAAAATATGTATTTTTTACGCTTACGCGTATTGGCCTCAATTATATCCTGGTTCAATGGTCATACAACAAAATAAAATAATAAACCCAATCACGTTCAGATGATTTCATTGCATTGAATTTGGAATATATTAACTCATTCTTATTCATCGTTCACATCATAAGGTCTTTAACATGCTTTAAGTTTAAAATCGTAAATCCAACTTTTTTTTTTGCTTTGGTTGGTTGCTAAATATTCTGGTGTCATCTCGTATCACAGCGAACGTGTCATCACTGCATTTGACCTGACTCTCTACTATAGTATAAACAAGTAAAATAGTAGTTTATCTTCATACAATCCTACAGTACAGGTAGATCCAGTAAGGCAATCGACCACTTTTTATATCGAAATTGTTTTCTAAATTTATGGATCATGTTTTAAGATTAGAAGATAGATTTTGCAAGACTCGTTAGGGCTCATGGCAGAAACAATATTATGGTATTGTTCAGTGTTGCCGTGTGTTGAAGTCGTTGAGGAGGACTATATTTGTATTTATGCATCATTAGTGGTTTAGGTTCAGGTTTAATGTATGGTTTATACTAATTCTTATGTTTCCTAACCGGTTGCGGTTATCGTGACCACTTTCTTTCTCTTTTTTTAAAGTACACTATCGGAGATATATATGTTTCGTACCATATATCTCCGATAGTGTACTCTACATTCGTTATATAAAGTCTATTTCACACCAGGCCCACTTTGAAACATGGTTCAAAGTTAAATATGATTCTTATAACTTTGTTAATACTGTTGTTGAAAAAAGTAACTACCGAGTTTCTTGCCGGATTCTTCTCGGTAGATGCAACATTCCGAACCGGTGGTAGAATCATATTTCTTTTAACTGTTTTTGACGATTATAAGTGTTTCTTTGAAACCTATATAAATAAAAAATATTTTGACTTTGACTTTGACTTTGTACGTTAGTCGCGTGTGGTAAATCTACAAAGCCTTTGTTCAGTTCTTAATATCCTGCATCTTCTTTTATTTAATCATCAATCGAATAAGTAAGAATAAGTCACTTTGTTTTTAAGCCGTAAGCCTCCCAAGTGCCTTCTTTATTCAGACCAAGTAGCCCATTTATCGTCAAACGAAATCAATTTAGATCTCAATTTCCGATTAAAATTTACTCCGAAGGACTGTTAAGAGCGAAGTAAATATTTCCATTTCAAATTAGGCTAAGGATATTAATCTTCATCATGCTCGGTTCAGCTGGAGACCTTACTTGAATTAATCATTCGGGCATTTGCTCTCCATCAATTACGTTTGTACGAATGCAATTTGGTATGAAATTGGAGTCTAAAAAGTCTCGAAAATTTTTCTTTGTGTACGAAACAGAGCAAATCGTATGTTTATGATGTAATTTGTACTATTGTGTTAATGTTGATGTATAATTTATTAAACAGAAAGAGATGGATAGGAAGATGATTTACCAAATAAGAGATGAATTGTGTGAAAGGTGATATGTGTGTATTGCTCGATTACGACTGACCAGGAGGTATAGAAGAGAAAAAAATAACTCTGCCGATCCCAAATAACCTTGGAAAAAAGAAAGAAGATGACATTAATGTGTCATTTATAAATATTCGTAAAATTTTTCTCTGCATTACTATATTCACGTGGACTGTGGTGCGGGGATGGCTGTTTGTTTGTAAATAAATCGTGATTTCAGAACTGGTAGTGGTTTTCCCTCGAGTGCGTCGTGTTGTGTCGTCAGTCGCCTATAAATAACATAACATGGACCACACCATAGCTTTTGTTATGCTGAAAACCTCTATGCGATATTAGACTCTATGTGCTCTTACTATATTTACGAAATCGTCAGTGAATGCGGAACGAAAGTTACTAGGTTTATAAGATTTTTAATTGTCGTTTATTGGTCTTAAAATTGCTTACTTTCATCTCAGTGGGGGATCCATTGTTGCTTCGTATGACCAATGGATCTGTTACAAATGATAAACCAGCGCCTAGGATTTTCTACTATTGTTCGTTGAAAAACGGTATTACTCTGTATAACCGAATATAAAGAAAGTCGTTATACCTGTATGTATATGTATTATTAAGGGAATGTTCAAATATCAATCATTACAGCGACAAGTGTATGGCAGTATCCCCATAAAAGCTTTTGCGATTGAAGTAAAAGAAATCAGAGCTTTACCTTCATTCACATTAGGTGTAATCCTGAAAGTGTCATGTCCCACCAAAGTTTCTACGGCAGATTCTTACTTTAAACTGCACTGTCAACTTACTCGTATAATTTGAAGTTTGAACTTAATGAGACGTCAGCAAGTTTCTGAAACGTAGATTGCGAATTTTGGAACGCACAAGCTTGTCTAATTATGAAACTATTTTGACACAACCTTAAAAGATAATTGTGTAAGTAGGTTTAAACACTTGTTTGAAAAAAAAAACAATAGCTAACCTGTTCAAGTGGTCTTACGCATGTGTAGAGTGAATTGAGACATGCCTTTCATACGAATTGAATCGATTTCGACCGATCATTGTTTCTAATACAATACTAATTCATACATGAAACAGAGAGACAAGAAATGGCTAAACACGAGTTGTACACGAATTTATCATTCGTTTCCACCCACACAAACGCCGGGCCATTATCACACAATGACATTCCGGTCGCTGAGAAGTCTGCGCGTGCGCATACGGTCATGAGAGATGGATTTTGAATAAGGCATTTCTTTTGAAAACTGCAGACAGCTGAATACGGAAATGAATAATGATGCGTTATCGAATGTGATGTTTAGAAGACGCGGGGAAGACAAACGTTATTTTGTAATCTCTCATTTTTCATTTTCCACCTCTTCATAACAGGCTATAGTCGAAATGCTAAAACTTTGATCCGCATAATTATTTGTCATTAATCTATTTGCAGAAATGTTATTTCATTGCGTTTTGTGCATAAGATATTTTATTTTGCTTACGTCACTGTGATGAACGCAGTGCACAAACCGTGCTGTTTTATAACGTAGCATACATTTTTATCTATAGTTTTATAACATATAATTTTACGTTGGTTTTTGTTTTAATTTTTTTTTTATACATCAACTAGCTGTGCAGCGGTTTCACCAGCGTTTATGGTTAATGTTATGCCTATATAGCCTTCCTCGATAAATGGGCAATCTTACACTGTAAATAATTTTTCAAATGGACCTGTAGTTCTTGAGATTAGCGCGTTAAAGCAAGCAAACAAACAAACTCTTTAGCTTTATGATATTAGTATAGATGAAATCTTGTACATCAAGTTTATTAAACAACTTTTTTAGACATTATTATGTCAGCATTAGAGGCCATTGATCTGTTGTTATTATGGCTTTTTTTTTCCCCTATCAGGTGTTGTTTGTCCTGTTATTATTTTCCTCATTCTTATATTTTGTTTTTACCATCAGCGTAGAATAAAAATATTTTGTTATTCTCATAGGTGAGCTTTTCGAGGAATTCTCATATTGTTTGTTCGAGATTAACGATCGCAAGTTCGTGATTAAAGTCAAGGTCAAATATGTTTCGTGTACATAAGCTAATTAAGAGGTTCTTTGTGCTGATGTTTGTATTTTTGTTTGGATGCAAACGAGTATATTAGTTATTGCTTCTGTAAGATAACCTATTTGGTAATTCAATCTGTAATCTATGCCTGTGACTAATTTCATACAGAACTCTTCATAAGTTTTCAAGTTTATTCGTTATATACATATGATAATACAAATCAGGAAATAATTCGTCTTTAAAGATTTTAGACCGATCAAATACGTTTAAAGTCTCTGGTTATTTATTTATTTTCGTCACAATGTTACAGCGTGTCATGAATCATTATCTCTCTTAAACTACAAGTCTGATTTTAATGATATAACAAACTTCCTGCTTGTCTAGTCTGTCGTCTTAATGCGAAGGCTTAATCGTCACTATAGACAAGTCGTTAAATATGTTTTGATTATTCATTTTTAAAACAGTGGGAGGTGCAATATGTAATTTTGATAAAAAATAATGATTAAAAGATCTACAGCAATGAACGCTTACGTCATGTCATTAGGAAATTCAAATCAAGTATATGCAGTATAGCTTCAAAAAAGTAAAAGAAGTCTTGAATATTTACCGTGGTTGCATTAAATATCGTAATTAATATATTTGATCATGAATATTGAAGAGGCGAGTAAGGTGTGTAAGGATCGTGCCAAATGGCGTTCGGTTCTCTCTGCCTACCCCGCTAGGGAAGTGGCGTGAAGTTCAGTTAGTTAGTTATTAATATACTTAATCCATGCCACATGGAGCAACCCATGTTAATTGATATATCTTTAATCTAATAGGAAGAGTTCAAGGGGTCATCAGCTCCTTAGACAACGTTCGGTTATTTTGTCAAAAAAGTAGTGATTGGCTCGTTGCCTAAAAATCATAGACCTAATACACGATTAGTCGCCTTCTACGACATACTAGACGAGGAACACAGCCGGCACATTATGTTTGAGTCCCGGGCCAATATGGGACTTAATTTACAGTAGGCCCATTGTCCCATGTTGGTCTGGGACTTAAAAAGAATGTGCCAACTGTGTTTTTTGCCTAGCATGTCGTAAAAGGCGACTAATGGTATATGGGGTTGTGGGTATGTGATTGTGTAGGCGACAAGCTAGCCACTTGTCACTACTTTTTCACAATTTTCCATCTAACCCAGACCAGTTTTGTTTTTGGCTGCATGTGGTTAAAGGGGCCTGCTGCCCCAACTCTGCCTACCCCTTCGGAGATTATGGGCGTGATGCTATGTATGTATGTAATTTGCAGTAGGTGTTTAGTTTCTCCTACACGAATTAATCATGTATGTATATGTATGATTGAGCTCGTTTCAGCGCGTTTATCGTGGCGATTAAAACCAAGTGTGCCACTGGGTTTCTAATCGAACTGGTTGCCTCGACGTGCACCACTTGCCGGTAATATGGCCATGTTTGTTCGTGCACTCATGTTTTCATTGGTATTTGTTGCATTTTCATTGGTGTTGCGGTTTCGTTGTTGTCTGGTTATTGTCTGACTGTAGGTTATTTTTATGTATTTTTAACCGACTTCAAAAAAAAGGAGGAGGTTCTCAATTCGACTGAATTTTTTTTTTTTTTTTTTTTTTTTTTTTTTTTTTTTTTTTTTTTTTTTTTTTTTTTTTTTTTTTTTTTTGTATGTATGTTACTCGATATCTCTGAGAATTGTTAACCGATTTCCAAAATTTTTTTTTAATCGAAAGGGTTTACTCCCGAATTGGTCCCATTGCCACCAAGTCAGGATCTGATGAAGGGATCCCAGGAAAATCGAGGGCAACCCTCAAACTTTATAGGCACGTCCAATGTGTTTTAGACATTTTCTAAGATTTTTCAAGTATTTACGTATGGTACCTATCATCTTATGATGGTGAGCTGATGATGGAAGGTACAAATCCTTAACGATTAGGAATTAGTTTATGATTCTTTAAATATTGATATCTTCGAGAATTGTAAGACGATTTTTAGAGTTCTTTTTTTTATTCAAAAAGGTATATCCTGGAGTTGGTCCTATTGGTACCACATCTGGATCTGATGAAGGAATCTTAGGCAAATCGAGGGAAACCCTCAAGTATTATAGGCGCGTACAATCTATATTAGTTATTTTCTAAAACAATTCAAGTATTTACGTCTGGTATTCATAATCTCATGTTGCTGAGCTGATGATGGAAGGTGCAACTCCTTAACGATTAGGAGTTCGTGAATAATTCTTTCAATATTATAGGGCCATATTGAGTGTTATTCTCGAGATAGTCTCAATTTCACCAAGTCTTGATCTAGTGATGGGGTTCCATGAAAACGAGGGCCACTCTTAAATTTTAACGACATGTTAAGTGTTTTATTTATTTATTCTACAATGATTCCAGTATTTGCGTCTCGTACTCATCATGTTATGTTGCTTAGCTGATGATGAAAGGTATAACTTTTTGAAAATTAGTAGTTTTAAGTAATTCTTTAAACATTAAAGGCTCGTTATACCTTTTCGTCTTTAGTCCCATAAGACCGGCACTGTCTCATTAAAGCAGCTCGTTTTGATTTGGTCTACCTACCTATTAATAAATTTCACTAAAAAGTAACAAATAAGTTAAATTTTAACAAAAATAAAAACCGACTTCAAAAAACCCCGCAAAAAATGTTTATAAAAAAACACAAGTAAAAACTGCCTTAATAGCTATTTAAATGTCCAAACACTAAAAAGTATAAAATAAATTCTATCGACTGCTTCGACGAAAGTATTAATCTTTAACACGTATTTAAATATTTACAATAATCAGTTAGTTTTGGAGTCGGTGCCAGCCAAACTAAAAAAAAAGTAGACACTTAATAACAAATTACCTTACTAATAACAATATGAAACAAATAAGTTAAAATATGAGTATATTAACTTACTATTGATTTTGTATATTCAAAACCTATTTTACCACCCTTCACCGAGAAACAAATAATTGCAAATTCCGAAATGATGATATAATTACGCGGGCTGGCACCGACTCCAAATCTAACTGATTATTGTAAATATTTAAATACGTGTTAAAGATTAATACTTTCGTCGAAGCAGTCGATAGAATTTATTTTATACTTTTTAGTGTTTGGACATTTAAATAGCTATTAAGGCAGTTTTTACTTGTGTTTTTTTATAAACATTTTTTGCGGGGTTTTTTGAAGTCGGTTTTTATTTTTGTTATGGGATAGTCATTAAATCTTAACATACTAAAATATTATCTTAGATAAAAGAAAAAAAAAAAAAAAACTTTTAGATATAAATGTTCCAGACTGACACACCAATTCACTAGTTCTGCTTAGGATACTATGTAACGACTGACACCATACAATACGGTAATGAATCGATATGTTTAAAAATACGTTTATAAACGTCCATGATTGGACTGCCAATGGCCATATTTATCACATGAAACATTTGACCCTAGCGGAATTTGAACCCGCGACCTTTGGTTTCGTGGCCAGGACCACTCGACAAACGGGCATGTCTATGCCACGAACATTTCTGACGTCACTTACCGAAACTTTCAATTGTTCCAGAGGTGTGTTTCCATGGAAGAGCAGTTCAAAGACACAAGAGGCGCAGTCCTCCACCGTCAGCTGGAAGCTCTTCGGCAGCAAGTCCTCGCAGAATCTAGCCGCCAAGACCCTCAATGCGGAGGCTCAGAAGTCGTTGACCCCCGTCTCCTCGGCCTCCAACACCCCGCACCATCACAAGAGGCAGGGTAGTTCTGCTAGTGAGAAGCAGTTCGATGACCTCGTCGCCAGTTCTATAGCGCTGATACAACATGATAGGTGAGTTTTGACATATACTAAATAACACCCTTTCGTGACTTTTCTCGGGCTATGTATATGTCGCGGCCATCTGGTTAAATTAGCCAGCTAATCGGTTACTTAGGCACTTCATTAAAACGCTGGAATAAAATCAAATGTCTGAAGAACGTCAGGCCAAGTCTTTTATTGAAATGCCTACTGGTTGAAGGCTGAACGTCATGTACAATAAACCAAATATTTTAAATAAAATTATTAATTAATAAACCAAAACGTAATGTCGGCTTTTGATATCCAAGCACATACCACCTACCTCGGAAGCGTGTCCTTACCATTGAGCTACCACCGCTCTTTGTGCTACTACCGCTCTTTGAGCTACCACCGCTCATGAGCTACCACCGCTCTTAAATAAATGAGGAAATGGAAACGTTATATTTATGGACGAAGTAAGAAAGTATTACTTTGGGAAACTAAACTACGTAATATATCATAACATCTTTATGCAATCCTCATTTTCCTGTATCCTTTGTATGTCCTTGTTCCTTTGACGTCTGTTGTATATCAGAAATAATTTTCTTATGATCATGACCAAGATAAGAATACGGCGACGCGTTATCAACATCTTCACAATTGAGTATGTTAATGTTTGTGAACATAAGGAGAATAATAAGGTAGTTATACCGTCTAGATAACGTACAATCGTAAACCTGATTTTTTGTAAACTGGCTGACGTAGCAACATATACGAGTACTTTAGTATGCTTCTTATATTATATTAAACAACGTTTGGATTAACAACATAGATAGTTCAAAATGTTGCCTGATGAAATAAAGAAGAGACTGGTGGTACCAGTTAGCTTTTAATGTTCTTATCATACTTATATTATAAAGAGATAAGGTTTGTTTCTTGGTTTGTTTACATTGAATAGGCTCCGAAACTACTAGACCGATTCGAAAAATTCTTTCACCAATAGAAAGCTACTTTATCAGGGAGTAACATAGGCTATATTTTATCCCCGTATTCCCATGGGCACGGGAGTTACGCGGGTGAAACCGCGGGGCGCTGCTAGTATTTAATATGGCTACTTTTGTGCTATGTAAAAATTCAAAGCTCCTAATAAATCTTTACACAATTTTCATCTTAAAATATTCTGATTAATGACAAATTAAAACAGTGCCGCGATACCGAAAATGTATTTTTTTTGCTTTTATGACCAAACATAATTATGTTACCTTTATCTTGCTCCAGTCTCCATACTTACCATACTTACTTACTTAATAATTAACAAGTCTCAAACATAGCGTATTATTACCCAAAATAACACACTCGAGCGTTTAGCGATGATGAATTGCAGACATTACCGTTCTTGGCATTTCGCTGGCCAAGTATTTAGTTGCCAACCTACTTAGGCGTTTTCTCTGAATGTCGTTGACATTTGCCATTTAATAGCACATTTCTACCGAGTATGCCGAGCGGGCGTGGGCGCGAGGCTAATTGGAGTATTCAACTTAATTACTATGAGATCAGTAGCCGACTCCAAGTTCAATGGCCTAGTTAGGTAGACTAGGATCCAGGCCTGCAAAAAATGGTCTCCCTATCTAGATCGATCAGATCGTGAGTAGTTCAGCGTCAAAGGCCTCCCTGAGCTTGTGGGCCTCGGTGCACGGTCCCCCAAGCCTTGTGATAAGCCCCTGCCTTCTTTTATCGCCCTTACGATAGACAAGCCAGTTGATTATATCTGCCTTTAGCCGCAGGATTTTATAATGAGATCATAATCCTGTATCATATAGATCATAGACTAATGACAATAATAAATTCGCAATGTATCTGTTGCCGACGCTGGCCTCATTAGTTTTATATTAATACTTTTTACACCTTTTATTATTTTTGTATTCAAGTTTAGAATTCCAATTTTTATTTTAATCTTAATATAAAGCACCTATTGTTAACCGACTTCAAAGAAAAGGAGGTTCTCAATTCTCCTGTTTTTTTTCCTAACAGTCTCTGTAAATATATGACTGTACACACTTTGGCAGTTTATATCATTTATAGTATCAATTAGGTATGTTATTAATTTTCTTCGATGCATTTTAATTTATAGAAATACAACCTATTTCTATTATCTTAGAAATATTCGTTTTATAGATCTATTATTTTGAATACTGCAATATGTTTAATGGTTTTCTGAGTTCTATTAAAATATTGGATATTGTGATTTAAACAAGAGGTACCTAAATGTTAATTATACGATTTACAAATGGGGTTTTAATTGTAAGTTAACAGATAAATCATTACCATAAATAATAAACAAAATATACGGACTGCCGCAGTAATTCTCTAGCAAACTTATCATATTTGGTTGCGCTAGTTTCCACTTGACATAGGATAGGGCATACAGATTTAAATACGTTTATAAACATCCATGACCCGAGTACAAATTACCGTGTTAACCGTGCACTTGCCGATAGCGAGATTCGAACCAGCACCCTTTAAATTTGTGGCCTTTTTTCTCCTAACATCTAAGACAAAGCGGTCTGTACACGATACCTTTACATATGTAAGTGTTGAATGTAATTAATGATAAGTTATAAATACACATAGTGATAAATCACATCAAAATCATGTATGACAGAACTTATTAAAATGTATAAAGCAGTAACAATCTGTTCATCAAAGGTGCAATTACGTAGGGAACTCAGACGAATGCCAGAATAGAAATAGCCAGTTAAATGGTTTGTTAACAGAATTACTAATGGTATCTCCCACCCAACCAAGATCATTCCTCTCTTTAATTTCTTTTTTACTGCTCGTAAAGTGGAGAAAGCCGTAATAACTGTGTACTGCGTGAGGGCTTCGTACTTAAAGTGACCAACGGGACCCTAATACTATAGGCTGTCTGTCCTACAGTCACTTCATCTAACTGTCTCCCCGTGAAGGGCTATAACTCAGTATCCGTATAGTCAGCCGGCTGAGATTGTCACAAAATATGTAAGAGTTGTCGCTTTAGCAACAAATAATACAATTAAAATAAGAAAGTGTGGACATTATACTCTTGTACTAATTATTGCGATTACTACTTATAACTCATACTAAAAACTAACTAACTAACTTGACGCTGTTTCCCTAACAGGGTATGCAGAGAGAACTGAACGCCATACGTCACTGTCCTCACACAAGTGAGGTGTGTGTGTGCTTAGTTTAACATTTATAATCCTTTTCATTCAAGTTAAACGATCATTACTATCTCATACTATTTTTGCGATTATTAAAATCGAGCAAAAATTATACTTAATTCTTGCACTTTTTTTAACTAGGCTTTTGAAATGTTTCAAACATTTCAAAATTTCAGGTCCTCTTCGCACTTGGCCGGTTTTTTTATATATTCTATACTTGGGTTATTCTATACTTATGTTAACATTGGTAGGTATATTCAAATGTAAACGTATCACCGCCTCACCACGGGAAGTACTCAATACTCGCAAATCATTAAAGATGTTTGTGTTGTGTAATTGAACTGTCAAACTCAAGGCGAGTCCCATACCTTGCGTAGGGAATGGAATAATCGTTCGCGATCACGTGTGTTGAGTTGAGATACGATATTCGCTAGCGAACAACGGATTCGCTCGCGTGAGTACATAGCTTAATGATTTGCCGCGAAATTCTTAATTTTTACGTGTTTTGTATCATACGTAAGGATCGTGCCATATGGCGTTCGGTTCTCTCTGCCTACCCCGCTAGGGAAGTGGCGTGAAGTTTAGTTAGTTAGTTAGTTAGTTTGTATCATACTTCATAATATTTGTTGTGTGCAGAATATTTCCACGGTTGACTCCCAGCAAATGACACACGATTCCTGGTACTAATACTTGATTTAATCTTCTTTAAGCTTTTAAACAATAAAATGATTTTCTTCCACACGTCTTTCACCATCCGTCGTCCGCCATTCGTCTCACATTCCTCTTTCAAATACCTTCCGTCTCTCTCACTCTACTACGTACCTTCTTACACTTCACATCATTCCGTTCTACGTATCTGTCATACATCATCTATCAATCCTAAATTTTTAATACATTTTAGATTAGAAATCAATTATAATTTTGGGAATTGTAGGCGTGATCACATGTATGTATGTTAAATTTTTAAAAGACTTATCCGAAATAGATAAACAGACTCAATAAACTTTAACTTAAAAATACACATTGACAAATGTGGATGTTTATGTATCAAACATGAACCTTCTATCTATTTTTGGATTTTACGTAGTCATTATGACGACTTAACGTATTTAGACGCTTATCATACATTAAACAGGACAAAGTGTCATTACACAATGAGGGTTTTTTTTTTATAAAACATCAGTTATATGTCGTAACTGTGACGTACGGTCTTGTCACCCTCCTCATTGGTAAGTTTTCAGAACAAACTGACATGCTGTCAACAAGGAGCCAATAGTGGCAGTGATAAGACCACGAGACTCCCTCGTGCCACCTAGCGGATTTTGTATTTTTAAAAACCCTCATTAGTGGAGAATGACTGATACACTATTTACTTAATTTAGGTAATACATTAATTAATAAATAGAATTTGACTCGTCGCACTTTCTAGTAAATCTTACTGTTGTGTGAATTCCACGATATTCGCAACTGCAAACGTACGTTAGACAACAGAAGTGTTTGAACTCTTACGAGGTTCAACATTTATTTCTAAGAACATAAGAACAATTTTATTGTGCTTAGCTGTCTCTGATTCAGATTGTTCCAGATGTTTTTTTAAGTTCTAGCCTCTGATCATAACAGTATTTTTAATCGGAGGTTTTAGCAAAAGCCTACTGATGTTAAGTACAAATAATTTTGTACTTGTAAAATTAATTATTCTATATTCAAGGATGAATTAGGATAGTTATTTTACACGATACTAGCTTCTGCCCGCGGCTTCGCTAGCGTGGTACATCGACGAAACATAGCCTATATGTTATTCGGGTACATGAGCTATATTATCCTAAATTTTTATTAAAATTAATTCAGTAGTTTTTTTGTGAAAGAATAACTAACAACCATCCATACATACAAACTTTCGCATTTATAATATTAGTAGGATTGTAATCCTAAACGGAAGAAATAATTAGGTACCAGGTTAATAGATTGGAAACTGTGTCGAAGGCGAGTGGAGCGTTATCCTCGGGTCACCGCTGGGCCGGCGACACCGTGCCTCGTCGGCGAAGTTCTGAAAGAGCTAAAGTCAACAATTTCTAATTTGTAGCATAGCAGAATTACTGAAATATTTTTTTCTTTTCTTTTATTATAAAGACAAGAAAATACTTTTTTATAAAGAATTTACGAGTGATATTCGGTCAGTACAGGTATTCAAACGGAAAATAATAGTTATGTTATTACATTGCAGGAGGAACATTAAATATTTTTTTAATCTTTTAAGTGGTCGCCATTCTTTTTTGGATTGAAGAAAGGCGCGGTACGAATTTTCTTTACCAAACGGCGTCTGTTTTATAATGGACATAATTTGACTTACGCACCGTTACAACTGTGTCGTTTTTCTGTATTCCGTAACTAGCTATTAAGGTGTCCCCACGTTTTGGTGTCGCGCTGTCGTAGGCGGACTCTGTGACCGACATTTGAGCGGACATCAGGATAAATTGAGTTTTTAGTATACCACGTGTACGTAAGATGTATAATTATATAATTTCTTGTAAAGTAAATTGCGTTTGAGTAAAGTAAATACTTGGCTTATTAACCTACATTCAAGTATTTAATTAAAAGATTCACGGAAGAGGTCGTAGTACATTGTAGTTAACAATTGTTCAATTATACAACAAAAAAGTATTTCGTCTAAATTGACTTTAGTCATAGAACAATCAAATCTTCAAAGATAAATGAACGATACATATTGTCAAGTAGGATACTATAAACGCTGAAGTAACCTTGTTACCAATTTTGGTGTTATTTTATATCTTGGAGTGGCAACCCTTAGCTCCGAACATTATCTTATTATAATATTGCGACTTCAGTAAGATACAATAGAAAGATAATAAAGACAACCATGTCGTCCTTGTAAGCAGAGTTAATTCCCTCAGCGTATGTTGGTATTCAATTATCTCATATTATTTATTGAAAAGTGCTCGTATCTACCTAAATTAAATAAATAAATATCCGACTACATCACATACATTGATCTGATTCCGAGATAAGTAGCATAAGCACTTTGATACGGATATCAGAATCAACAGTGGTATCACAAATATATACTTAAATCTATACTAATATTATAAAGAGGAAAGATTTGTATTTTTGTATTTCTGTGTGTGTGTATGTTTGTATGAAAAATTATTTTACCATTGGAAAGCTACATTATCCGGAAGTAACATAGGCTATATTTTATCCCCATATTCCCACGGGAACGGGAACTACGCGGGTGAAACCGCGATGCGCTGCTAGTATTAAGTCAAAGTCAAAATACTCTTTATTTATATAGGTTTGAAACAAACACTTATAAATCGTCAATTCAATAGGAAAATTAACTAATAATATGAATCTACCAGCGGTTCGGAATGTTGTTTCTACCGAGAAGAAACCGGCAAGAAACTCGGTAGTTACTCTTTTCAACAACATATTTTACAGGGGTGTATAGATCATATTTGCATTTGAACCTAAATTAGATATTAACACACAGACACAGACACAAGTATTCACACGAATCACACGAATGTTTACATACACTCCAAGTTTGTTGACATCCTTTTATAAGTAGGTAGCTTCTGCCCGTGACTTTGCATGTGGTTAATCTACATTTGGTCAATCACTTCGTGTTGTCGGACGATGTACCGTCTAAGGGCTGATTCTATTTACCCAAAGGCATTCTGAAATAGGTAATACCTTTTACTTTGTCGCTCAGCTAATTTTAATTTGACTATTAGAAGCTCGTTGCTAAAGGTTTTTGGATGAAACTGTTTCTGGATACATAATTTTTTCTTCCCCTTGTAATGCGTATCCTACATTTCATGATATACATACATAACATCACGCCCATAATACCCGAAGGGGTAGGCAGAGTTTAAGGGACAGCAAACTGGACTAGGTTAGATGTAATAATTGTGAAAAAATAGTGACAAGTGGCTAGCTTGTCGCCTACACAATCACATACCCAAAACCCCATATACCCATTAGTCGACTTTTACGACATGCTAGGCAAGAAACACAGTTGCCACATTATTTTTTAAGTACCAGGCTAACATGGGACAAAAAACCCATTAAGTAGTAGTGGTTAGGAGAATGTTTAAGGCTACCCTAATAGTAATTCATAAGTCTTAGATTAAATTATCACAGGTAATGAATGGGCGATGATTAAACGTAAAGTGACATTTATAACGACGGGAGGTAATTAAGTTGCTATTGTCTTGTTTTCCGCAGTATTCTCGTCGCATAGTCGCATAATTGCGATATTATGAAGCTAAACATGAGACCAGGAAGGTGCAAAGTCTAGTGGATTGAAAGAGTTGTATTATCGACATTTAAGATACATACATTCTTCATAGTTATGAGGCTGACTAGTAAAAAATCAGGACTCCACGCTGTCATTCTACATTCACCCTTATGCATGTGTGAGTGAGATTCGTATGGATACATACATAATGTCACGCCTTTTACCCATAGGGGTAGGCAGAGATCACGTACTTCCATTTGCTACGGTCCTGACATACAACCTTTCGCTTCTTCGACATTCATAAGTCTCTTCATACACGCTTGTCGGTTAAGGGTGCTGTTTGGATGTATGGATACCAGTTAACGGAAATCTGTAATTTAGAGGGCTTATGTGAATGTGTTACGTAAGTTGAAGCTGTGCAGGTGCCTCAACGTCTGGTTAGTGGCGTGGAGATCTTATTTTTTTTACTAGTCCGTGAGTTATTCAAATATTTTGTATGTCGCTAATCGTCCTACTAATATAACCAATGTGAAAGCTGACGATGAATGATAATAATTTGTCTACTATTCGTTGGAATTAGCTGTCTTTTGGGTACATGCAGATTTTAATCTTATCCCATGTAAGTATGTTCCAGTAATATTCGCGATTATATTTCTATTTAATTTAATTAATTTAAATCTCAGGTCTGTATAAATGATGTCATAGATAGAAGCCAGTGCTTTAAATATACGACAGCGCATAAACACACTTGAGCAATTTTATTATTTATGCCTCTAATGTGAATATGATGGATCAGTCGCAAGCCGCGACTGATTAGCTGATTTGCTGCAATCACTATCCAATATTCGCTTAAGCAGACATTATTACTGAAAGAAATCTAATATATAAAAAATGTCATGTGTGTTTCACGGTGAGAATAGGTCGTTTAGTACTTTTCTCACTCCTCAATTTTTTAATGGCAGAACAATGTTTACCAGGCCAATAATTTTTATAGGTGTAGTGTTGTAACGGATAGTGGGTCAAAGCAATTTAGGATACCTTTGAGCTAGTTCGGGATGTAATTAAGGTGACGCACCCCGTAGAGTTTATGGGGTTAGTAGTTACCTGTGTGTTGTGGTGATGGTGTGATGCGTAACCCATAGAAATGACCGGTATTTTAGGTGACTATACCGGGTAACGTTAATGGTTACTATGGTGATAATTGACGATGTATATAAGTGTTTCCTTGAAACCTATATAAATAAAGAATATTTTTACTTTGACTTTGATAAAGTTAAAGTACGTCCTCGCTTTCTCAGTTTTAAAAACCTTTTTTTAAGCCTTATTAAAACAGAACGGCGGTTCAAAGTATTTGATGATGAGGGCTTGTTGTTTGATACAAAATATCATATTATACTCAATAGTACATACATACATAGCATCACGCCCATAATCCCCGAAGGGGTAGGCAGAGTCAAAGGGGCAGCAGGCCCTATTAACCACATTTGGCCAAAAACAAAATTGGGCTGGGTTAGATAGAACATTGTGAAAATTAGGGCCATACTCAATAGTATGGCCCTAATTTACTTAGTTCGACTCAGTGTTGCCACCTTAGCCCTTTTGGGGCTAGATCTAGCACTTTTTACTGTAGGTGAACTCATTTTTTAATGATTTAGCCCGGAAAGGGCTATCTAGATAGCCCTTTCCGGGCTAAATCTAGATAGCCCTTTTCATTTTCTTATAAATATTGCACCTTAATGTTAAATTTGCGTCATGCTAACATCACGATAACATCGAATTTTTGCCATTTGTGTCATAAATATTGGTTTACACTTTTGTGGTAGATGCCATTTGTTTGACTATGGTAATATACCCCATCTCTAGGCCGCTCCGATTGGGGTATTCCCCGTTGATTCTAAAGCGGCGCCTGGGAATAAGTATGTTATAGTTTATTTTTATTGTGTTTTTATTGTGTTTGTGTCACATTGCCACCATTTTCTTAGCTAGCTTGCCACAGACAAGAAACAAAGGTTACATAAAGTGCCCGCTAGAGGCGCACAGCCAACATTTAGCCTCTTATTTTTGCTGCATAATGCATCTAGCCCTTTCTAGCCCTTTTTAGCTTCGTCAACTGCCCCATTACTAAAACTAAGGTGGCAACACTGGTTCGACTATATAGCGACTCATTTGCTATTTTGTATAGTACTGTAAATCGATTCGATATGTTCTGTTTGCGAAGAGTTCACTTTATCCACGGGCCACGGTCCTAAAATTGGTAGAACCATAAATAAAAGCAATCGCTATTGTAACCTTATTAACATTGGGTCGAGGGTATTTGATAAATTTAATAGCTACATCCGTGCTCGTTTATGTGAATTTACGTTCTTTCAAGTACTAGCCGGTATAGCTGATGATATAACTTAGGATCATATATGGCGACAATCTTTTGCCTGCGGATTTGTTCGCGTCTTCTTAAGGGTAACATAGTTCACTCTTTTCTCCATACGGACACCCGTTTCACTCCCGTAACCCGGGGTGAATTTTGAAAAATCCTTTCTTAGTGAATGCGTACGTCGTATTAACTATCTATGTACCAAATTTTAGCGCAATCCGTTAAGTGATTTGAGCTGTGTGTTGATAGAGCAGTCAATCAATAACGGCTGCCTTATCAGGATTCCAATAGAATTAACTCATCAATAATAAGAGAAAGCACCAGTTCGGTATCTGTTGCATTCGAAGCTCTTTATCAAAGTGTCCCATTGGCGGTTTACGGGGTCACTGGCGGTGGTGGGCGACGGCTGTGACCGACATTTGCTAGACAAAGTGTGCCGCATCGGTGTCACGCTGTAATGTCAATATATGGGGATTGTACCTCAAATTTAGGAGGGGCAAGGAGGATTTTATAGGGGTAATCTTTAGTTAGGGTATTATAAGGAGAAAATCAGTAAACTTCTTTAGCGAACAGTTTCTCTGAGCAGTTATGTACCTTTGTGTTTTTTTCATAAATACTGAAGCTGTGATCGTTTAGTTTTTAGCTGTTGCATGATAGCAGACAAAATGTAGTTCTAGTTCGTTAAAAATTCTTAGTTCAAATGTAGGGTATTCTAAAACAAGTTTAGGGGGAATTATTTGGGTCAGTCGACATCACTGTGGTCACGGTCCGTGGGCGGTTTCGGCAATTTGCATAGGCGTGCCGGTATTTATGAGATGCGCCATCTCATAGCCTAATTAGTTTGATATTATAATTGTGCTTTCTATTTTTGAAGTGTTATGTTTGGTTTCGGTAAGAAGTTACTCTATAATTATCTAACAACTCTAAAAAATGTAGTGATGATTCTTCGAATTCCTTTGTCAGCTTTCTGTTTATGTAAAAAAAAGATTGTACATAACATCACGCTCATAATCCCCGAGCGGGTAGGCAGAGTCAAAAGTTAAAATTAGTGACAAGTGGTTAGCTCGTCGCCTACACAATCACATACCAAAACCCCATATACCATTAGTCGCCTTTACGACATGCTGGACAAGAACTACAGTTGACACATTATTTTTAAGTCCCAGACAAACATGGGACTGTCCCAGACCAAAATGGGACAAAAAAGATTCTCATCTTCTTTTTGTGATCTACTTAGATGATGGATAGCTTGTACATTATTTACTTCGTATCAACTGCTTCACATAACAGGACAATTTTGCTGCCATTTATTCTCTGCGGTCTTTTTGCGATGTCGGTTACTTTTGCTGTTAAGATCGATTATGTCCGGCTTTTTAAGGGATACCAAGATCAGATCTACCTTTGTTTAATGATTTTTTAAATGCCTGCTAAATCTGAGACCATGGTCAAAACCTTGCATTTAGAATAGGAGTTACCGCTAAGAAAAGAAATATCTCAATTCCCCAGGTCATCGGATATCGCATTAAGACCATCTGTCATCTCCTTGCGGTGGCCCAAATCGCCGTAAATGCGTTAAGAATAACTGGAAAAAGATTACCGTCTTTGCAACTGGCCGGAGAAGCCATTAGCACTAATACTTTGTGACGGTAGTTCGGGTCACGGACGACGAAATGTGATTGTGACCGATTGTGTTTAGTGAGCGGATTGTGACCGATTATATTTAGTGAGCGGATTGTGTACGAGATTAGTGACCAGCACGTGTTATTTGTGTATTCATATTCTATGTTTTATTTAGTGTTAATAATACAACTTTATATGGTAAATGTGTCATGGATTATCACGGCACGAAGGAGAGGATGAAGTGTTGTGATGCTCTCTCTTGGACCAAGGTTTGCGTGTGATAGAATTACATAGTTTATACTTTAAATAAAAGAATATACACGCATAAAGCAGATACTTATGTAGTTAGTGAAATTTTACATGATTGATACATGAGTAAAATATTTAGTCTTCAGTTGATTAGTATTTGGCATACTCAGATTAGACCTTGATAGCTGATATAAATCTGAAAGGTTGCTTTTTGACAATTCAACCGAATTCGGAGAAAAAAATCTCATGTGCTCATGATTTATACATATAAGGGTATTAGTAAAAGCGAAGTCAATAAGTAACCATTTCCTCTTTCGATTTCCGATGCACTTGGGAAACCCATTCAAAACTTTATCGCGCTCGTTAGTTGTCATACTTATGTTCACACGTAATATTGATCGGAACTTATTTGTGTTTGTCAAACAGATACGGACAGTTGCTATAACCACGTGCCTGTGTCCCGTATTAGCTCGCGTCAGTCAGTTTCACGTGGCCTGTAATTTCTCCGTATTTGCGACCATCGGAGACTCGGAGAGAGTTCGGAGGCACGTGTCTGTAATTTCCATTCCCAACTTGCCTTCAGTAGTTAACTGCTGTGGTGTCTCTAGTAGTAGATTGACTAGTGAAGGTGAAGGTTCTTGGAAATTTAAAAGCCAATTTTAGATGTCACAAATGAGATACCAGGATACCAGGTCCTCAGAAATTAACCGTGTCCTCTATGGTTCCCCCAGTTAAGGGTTATCAAATTGTGATCGTGGGCGCTTTAATATTATAACCAGACTCACTAAGTCCAGGATGGTGGTCCAAGTAGACCATTCAAACATGTCCAGTCCTAGTCTGGGAACGGAAGGTGATGCTAGTCATAGTTATATCACCTGGTGGAAGCTTTATTTAGATATCTAACTCTCATTTAGTGTTATTCGTATGTTATGACGTCAGATGACATAGGTGAAGTGAGGACCCGTGGGTCACGGGCGGCCTGCAACCGGTTGTGTTCCCGCGAGCGGATTCCGCGCGCGTTGCGTCACGGTCCGTCTTACTGCTCTAATTCCGTCGCTATACGGGCGTGTTTTTATTATTTCCGACGTTTTATAGCTATTTCGATAAATGGCGTTATGAAGAATGTCTTCTCTTCCGGCGGTGGTTTACCAGGATTCATGAATATTTTATATTTTTGATGAGGACATTTCACCTCTTTTCCACTATGGCGATCAAAAATCGAGTATACAGCGTCTACAAAAAAAAAAACATTAGGATATATCACTATCGAAATTACTAAAAGTTAGACTAAGTTGATTTATAAGTATTACTCAAAAAGTTTTTTCACGTGATGTGAAATAGTGTTGCTTATGTATGTTGGACTATTATATACCGCGTATACAGTTCACATAATGTGGGCCATGTATTTAATATAGTGGAATGCGGCTTTATATATATATGTCCTCGTAAAAGGTTTCTTGTGTTGTAGACGTAGGTCGCACACATTACACCCAGGTGAGAGTGCTGGGTTTGCCCGGGTCACGGGTGTGACTCAATGAGTGGGTTCCACCACATTAGGGACATAGTGTAATAAATGGCAGAGAGGAGTCTCAACTTTTACACGCATCTACGAAGAGTAGTGCCTAATGCGCGAACATTGTTATGTATCTTATGTTACTTTCTTGAGTGAAATCATGACATAATTCCACCATTCATACCGGAGTCAAGGTAAGAAGAGGCATGCTCCGGTGGTTCGGACATGTGGAAAGAATGGATGGCGAAAGATTGACTAAACAGATATACAATGCGAAAGTGGAAGGATGTAGGAGCTGCGGAAGGCCACTCTCACCTACTCACCTACCACGACCAGATTGATTGTGTATTAACAGAAGGTATGAAAAAGATCATGAATGTTGAAGAGGCAAGTAAGGTGTATATGGATCGTTCCATATGGCGCTCGGCTTTCTCTCTGCCTACCCTGCTAGGGAAGTGGCGTAAAGTTTAGTTAGTTATACCTTAAGATGAATAACCGGGAAATATATTCAACTTGCATGTACCTACAATAAAAATTGTAAAGGCCTTGTACGTATACGATTTCATTAAGTCTAAGTATTGATAAATATTTGTATGTCTTTATGTATAAGGAAGTTACCACTATGCGCTTCTTTTATAAAATTAGGTAAAGGGTCGTTACATAGGCACACATGTCATATGCAAGCAATTTAAGCGCGGGAATTTAATTCACTCTGCCCACCCCTTATGATTTTAAATGAGGTACTATGTCATATAACAACTTCACTGTATGCTCACTATACTATGTTCACCACATCGTTACGGTTCGTTCCTGCGGTCGCTCTAATTAAGTCTAATTCGTATTAATGCGGACGAAATAGCTGACTTGCCAATTCACTGCTAATCACCATGCGGCTGGGAGTTGTGGGGCTGGCCGTGTTAATAGATTCTTGCATGACAACTTCATGACGGAACATGAAGATTATTGCGAGGGGTATTCTTCAAAACAAAATACGTTCTAAGGGAATATTCCATAGAAATAGAAATATCTTTATTCATGTAGGCTCCACAAAAGCACTTATGAATAGTCATAATAATACAAAATAAATATTCTACCGCCAGGTTCGGAACGTTGATTCTACCGAGAGAACCGGCAAGAAACTCGGTAGTTACTCTTTTAAATCGCCATGTATACAATAACAATGCTACTTAATATCTACTTTTACAAATTTATATAATTCAAATACAATTAATGTAATACATTACAATAGTAGAGTAGACCATGCAAGAATTAGAGCGCAGACTGTAGATTCCTGTCATTTAAAAAATCTTCAATTCTATAATAGCCCTTTTTCATGAGAAATGTTTTCATATGTGATTTGAATTTATGAACTCTTGTACATTAATATCACGTGTTAGAATTGATTTTGACGATTGACGATATCGATTTTATTGGTGGCCAAATTGCAGGCACGTGAAAGTGAACATGTGTTTCTGTTTGAATAATCGAACTATTTAGCGAATTGGTTGGAAGGTCATATATGAACGAGTATAGACTCGTTCATATATATCATATATCACCTTCCAACCAATTATTTGGTATCTGTATATGAAATTTGCAGCATAGTCATGCTGCAAATTTACTGCTTTATCAACACAGACTCTTGAACCAGCATCAATTTCAGAACACTGGATGGGCCATTAGGTGTTCGGTATCAATTACCTGCATTGGCTCTTGTACAGATACATAATTAAGAGTTGGTAGATTGGTCAGGATACCTAACAAATCCCATACTGTATTTTCCAAAATATGTATCAGTAAAGAGCTCAATTTGAATTTTGAAAGCTTCGCCGTCAATGTCAATGAGAATGACTCGCAAAATCTATAACATAGTTGTATTCTTACGGGTATTTAAAGTAACAATTTCTCGTTTCGCCATCTTGTTTTATTCAAATATATGTCCGATGTCACCACACTGGCCAATAGAACGTTCATCATTATTTATTTATTCGGATGCCTTGAACTAGGTCCTGAATAAAACATCAGCTATTCTCTCTGCTGAAATTGCAGTCTGCAATGCAGCTAAAACACACCTGGTATCTGTTATGTGCGGTCTCTTGCGCGGATGCATCGAGACAATTTAGTGTTGTTTTAGCATTGCTAACTAGGAGCTTAAGCTTTACCGTTATGGCCTTTTAGAGATATGTTTCATTTTGCTTTGTTTGTGTAAAATATTTAGCAATTGAACAGATTTCAATCTTACATAAACAATTACGTCAATATTACAATGTGCTCACGCAAAAAATAACCATGATCTAAAATTTCCATTCGGCGCCGAAGGGAGGCAACAGGGTGACAAGCCCACCATCTCCCATGGCCACTTCGACGATCTTGTCTTTCCGGCCGAAACGCGAGAGATGAAGATTCTTTAACTCCACCGCGCGCTATTCTTGACCTTCATACATATTATCACTCTAATTCCCTTGACTTTATTTGTCACTCTAGAGTGGAGAGAGGAAAACACCTTTCAAAATTGGTATAACTTAATTATGTATCCGATTCATTGCATTTCACTTCATTTAAGCTGTAAGTGTTGCGTCTTAAAAGTTACTTTTTTCAATCAAAGTGTATTTTAATTATTCTGAGTAGCATAGTGACTTATTTTCGACTACCACGATAAGCAAATCAATCGGTATACCTACGGGCGTCCACCACGTGTCGGAAATTAACTTGCCTCACGTGGACACGTACGTGTGCCCCCACGCATGTGCGGTGGTAAGTGCATTACACTCGTGAAAGTAGGCAGTGATCCCTTGATTTATTAAATTAATTAATTTGAATGGAATGGAGAAGCCTCATTAAGCCCCGTTGACTCCCGGTAGCGCCTGTGTGCGGAACCTCTGAAACGTAGAGAATGTTTCAGTAATGAGCGCCGGCATGTTATTCGTCGCAAGTATTTTAGTGGTGGCTGAGTGTACTGCAAACATCGAACATAAGTAGCTCAAAGGTAAGGACATGCGTATGCGCATGCATGGGCATGTAATTCTGGATCTTTTAATTCAAAGTACCATTTGCTCGGCGGTGAAGACTTAAATAATTTTATATGAAGAAATAGTAAAATGTCAAATCAGACCATATTTTAACGGTAAATTCCTTAACGTCTTAAAAGTTTTTTGCAACGAAGCTACCGCAATATGGTTAGCTTATCAGGCCAAATTTAACTCACACTTGACCGGATTTCTTGTTATAACGTCTTATAATTTTATTTTCTTATAATACTAGTCAATGAATCCAATATATCTGAATGATAAAATTCATGCATGCACTCCCGCACGTGAGCTAATTGTTCCATCTAAAGCCCCAGGTGTTTATTTGTAGTGCCCGAGTAATTGCCGCAAGAAATTCCTTTCTAACTACCACTGTAGCAAGATAACTGCCTGTTGCGGGTCCCATCTTATACTCTTTCGCCATAGAGTAGCAGTAAGAAAGCAGGATCGTAGCAGACTATGAATTATATTTTAACTCTGAATGTTGAATGCCAGGTGACTTACGTTGACGCGCAAAGCCTATTTTGAATATTGCAAGGTTTGCCGCCAGATCTATGCTGGGAATGTCTCCAAATGTGTTTAAGTAGGTATTTTGTTGACGTCAAGTTGAGTGTTAGTTCGTGTTATGTAATCTTAAGGTTTAGATTGGGGGGGGGGGGGGGGGGGGAGTATAAGGGAATGATCATAAACTGAGATATTTAGTATGTATATATTAAAATCTGGAAACGCCATATTAGTACTTTTTTAATTATGAATTAAACCAACGACGTACGTAACGACGGTATTGTTGACCAATCAATATAAGCCTGTTACATCTTGTCAAGCGATTTGACTAAGTGTCTACGCTCCGATTAGCAGATTAAGGTAATTGCTTGACATTCGTGCGGCCGGTTATTAACACCGGAGGAAGTTATGTCGATTGGAAGCGAGGTTGCTCCGACGCGGGAAATTACGTTCAGCCAATTTTAGCTTTTACTTAAATGGGCAGACGCCGAAGTCTTGAAGTATCACACGATTAATGTAATTTCCTCTAATAATGTAAATAATGTAAATAAATATACGCTCAATAAAGAGATTAATATTATTAGCATTGAATTTAGAAAAATAAAGCTATTGTTTTTTACTCGATGTCCTAATTCTTTTTCTAAGTTAATATTGTAACATCAGCTATCTGTCAGTGGAAGAAGGAAGATTGTTAAAGATTAGCAGAACATTTGATTGGCTATCTTGAACTTTTTAATCACTTTACTGCGAAACCTTATTTATTAAACTCACAAAGCGGACATACGCAAGTATATGCAAATAGGCGAAACAGCCAACCTTCGAGTTATGCCTAACGTCCTGCAATTAGGACAACGCGATCAGTACCGTCGACGACCCTTCTGTGTTTTATTATTTCATGTGATGTTTTAACTGGTCTCTGGTTTAATTCCTTCGTGACTGGCCCTTAAAGGGAGCGTTACCCGCAAATAGAGTCTTAAGTTAAGAATGTTAAGTCGAGTTTTCAGTGGATGGATGTATTAATAATTTGGATCGTCCGGTAGTCATAGGGTGGATAGCCCCGGTAACTTTAACCATGTTTGATAACATTAACGCTCGTAGACGTACGTTCCCAGTGATTCATGGGAAATGTACCATTAAAATGGGCGAAATTAGCGATTTTGTGCTTGGTAAATTTGGAGTTATTGTTTTTTTTTATCTGGATAGGGAGGATAAAGTCGCGAGTAGATAAATTTAGTTTAGTAATATTGATCGTTATGAGCGAAAAAGCAATATCTGTATGAAGATTCTCAGATTATTTTTGTTATTTATGAAATATGAATCTGTAACTAGGTTTTTAACATATTAGTATAGATTTATGAGGAAAATTATCTTAAGGAATTATTTCCTGCACATATAGATAACTATGAAAGGGTACTAAGGGTTCAAAATTACCAAATTTCTGCTTACATAGTACTGAAATAGCTCCAATGTCGTGCTACCTTGTTTAGTCTCAATGAACAAAATAAGGTATCAGGGCAAAGTCAACGGCTGCAAGTGACGCACGAATGTGACTGTAGGCGCTTTTCGCACAATCGTCGCCCGCCGTCGTTGGAGCCGGCGAGTCCGCGTCGCCCCGCCGCCGCCGTGAGGCGGAAACGCCTCGGTAATGGCGCCGCAATTTGCTCGTGACCGCTTTAGGGCGCCCGTCATGGTGCCCGTAAGGCCGGCTGTACGAGGTTTTTGTATACCTACTTGGTGTGCATACTCAGCTTTGTACGTTATGCGAAGAAAAATAAGTTTATCAAGAATATTTGCGTATGCAGATTTTATCAAATGTCACAATCGGATAAATGACGCAGGAACTTCATCATTTTCCTCGTATTAAATCCATTAATTTAACAAAGATACTAGACAAAAATTACATACATACATAACATCACGCCCATAATCCCCGAAGGGGTAGGCAGAGTCAAAGGGGCAGCAAGCCCCTTCAACCACATTCAGCCAAAAATAGAGCCGGGCTGGGTTAGATGGAAAATTGTGAAAAAGCAGTGACAAGCGGCTAACCTGTCGCCTACACAATCACACACCCAAAACCCGATATACCATTAGTCGCCTTTTACGACATGCTAGGCAAGAACCACAGTAGGCACATTCTTTTTAAGTCCCAGACCAACATGGAACAGTGAGCTGGGTTGGATGGAAAGCTGTGAAAAAGGAGTGACAAGTGGCTAGCTCGTCGCCTTTTACGACATGCTAGGCAAGAACCACAGTTGGCACATTCTTTTTTTTTGTCCCAGATCAACATGGGCCAAGTCCCAGACCAACATGGGACTTGGCCCACGTTGGTCTGGGTTAGACAAAAATTGGCTTTTTAATTAGGTTCATATGTAGACACGGACCGTATTAATAAATTGACACCTTATTCGACAAAATAGAACGAATAGTTAAAGCGCTATACAACATTCTGCTAAAATTTTATTCCATCTTTTTAGTTTACCGCAGTCGGACAAAAAAGATCCAAACATTACACTCCTATTTAATAAGTCTGTAATCCAATTTTTACTCCGATGGTGCTTCTGTTCAGATAAATTGTACCACGTCTGCGTTGAAACGAGTTTAGCATAAAGTTACCCAGCTAGTGTGGCGTGGCCCTAACAGCATTTCTACTTCATAATAGGTGCAGTTGCAGCCCATAATGATTGCATTAAAACACCAGCCATTAACTGCACGAAGCGGTGTTGGCCGGTGAGGTGACGACCGAATAACTATGTTATTTTGATGGCGGTTAACAGAAAATCACTGTTTTAGCTTATTTGCATGCATACCATTGCGACTACAATCCCCAAAGAGGTAGGCGGAATATAAGGGACAAGTGACAAGCTGCGTAAATAAAAAATAATAATTGATTTGGGTTTGATGAAATATTGTGATAAGGTAGCCGCTAGTTTGGCTAATGGCTATTTCGTCGCATATTAAATTGATTATAGAATACATTTTATAATTACAACCAGTAGTAGTTATTAGTAACTAACTAACTAAACTTCACGCCACTTCCCTGGCGGGGTAGGCAGAGAACCGAATGCCTTAGGGCACGATCCTTACACACCTCACTTGCTTTTTATTGGTAATGGGTTTAAATCTCGTCACATATATAATTAATTAAATGTATATTTATTGGGATAAATTTGGATATCAGAAAAGTTATAAAGTCAATTATTATATCATATTGCGTATTACAATATTTTTCCTTTGTCATCATTAAGTGACGACTCACTTAAGTATTTAAAAATTTGTTTCAATTTAGAAAAAAAAGCATCCTAAGCATATAATTAACCTGTCTACAGAGACATTCATTACGTATAATTTACACACGCCAACACATGAAATGTGAAAATACCTCTGAAACATTTAACGCGGTAAGAAAAATGCAAATTATACTCGTACGTAGCGGATTTCGTTAATTCACTAAACGGCTAGTTTTAAGAGGAGGTATTCCATGTATACCTACGCTTTTTATGTGTATACCAGTTGTAACCTTCAATTGAAAGTTAACAAACCGTGGTATGTAAAAACCAGCTCCAATAGTGCAACGTCATGTATTTTTTGCAATATGAATGAAGTTTTGAATCGCTGAAATCATCTTTGCAATATTTTTTGTAGCCAATGTCAATATGGACAGGCAAAAGTTAAATTAGCCATTGTAGTAATTTGATAATATTATAAATAAATTCTGCGCTGTTGTCGCCTGCGGCTTCGCTCGCGTGGAGTTCGAAAAATGTAATCTCCGGGGGAATTTTGAATTTTTCGCGATAAAATGTAGCTTATGTCCTAATCCATCACCGTATAAGCCATCACCGTTTTAACTTTCAGCCAAATCGGTTCAACCGTTTTGCCGTGAAAGAGCAACAAACATCCTAACATCCAAACTTACAAACTTTCGCCTTTATAATATCAGTAAGATTGCTTATTTCTTTACATGCAATGTGAATGACAGCTAGTTACACCTTCCATCAATTTTTCCGAGTATTTAACTGTAGTGTAGCACTATTTCTTTTAGTTTGTTCGAGATAAGGCCTCCTTGGGTTTTACGTGGCGATAAAGTCTGTCTGGTTTAGTTTCAGTGTGAAATGGCTCTCTAACTTGGTGTAGTAAAGTGCCGTTTATCATAAAACAATACTAAGTCTTCTGTAGTCTATTGAATTTTTACAAGTTAAAATACAGAAAGAACAACAAATACAGTGGTAGCTTATTGGTAACGACATATGCCTGACATGCATGAATGTTATTGCATTGTTAAAATTCGAGCATAAGCCAAACAGACTCCTGCTTAGAACGGGACTTAACGCTTGAAATAAGAATTTGTAGCTTGACCGAAATCTGCAATCTTCTCGCAATATTATACATACTACATGCTCGCAACATACATATACGAGTACGTTACACACGGCGTCACACGTTTATTTTTTCACCTGTTCCAACAGTTACCGACGTGAATGCAGCTGCGCATCTTGCGTTGCGAATGTGCGATTAGCATACGTTCGCAAGTTTAGGGTTGCCATCTGCTAAACGAGAAGCCGGACTCGGCATTATAAAAGGCCGGACATACATATCGCCCGTAATCCCCGATGGGCTAGGCAGAGTCAAAGGAACAGCTAGTTCCTTTATCCACTTTCAGTTAAATTAAACATTTTAGCCCTAAAGCAGGACATTACCTTCTTTCATAGCCACCACTTTTATAGAGCCGAATGTACGTCTTTATTTTTTGACATAATTTTTATATAGTAAAAAAGTATTTTATAATTCTCTGCGTGCCACTGGTTTACACTAACTGAAGCCGGAC
The DNA here is from genome assembly GCA_951394215.1 of Glyphodes perspectalis. Taxonomy (NCBI): domain Eukaryota; kingdom Metazoa; phylum Arthropoda; class Insecta; order Lepidoptera; family Crambidae; genus Glyphodes; species Glyphodes perspectalis. The sequence continues at coordinate 2,224,314 of OX596213.1, read as the reverse complement.
AGGCCAGAAATATTTAGTCGGACACGACTACAAGGAGCCACACATGTCCGGCTGTAGCCGGACAAGTAGCAACCCTGTACCTGTTGCATATTATGATTTTGGCATACATATTGTAATCGTTATGAGTTTAGATCGCACGCGCATCGGCTGCGATGTTATGAGAGCTTGTGTGTTTGGAAATTTAAATGGTAATTGCTGTTACAGGTTTAAACTGTTTTAATATCTCGAAGGTTAATTACGTATAAATACATATATAGGGCACGAGGCACTGTTGAGGTTTGGGTAGAAATATAGCTTATGCCCGCGTACGTACTTGTGTTACAGATGTCAGAAACAACAGTGGTGTTACAAATATATACTTAAACACTGAATATTAACACCGCACACAGAACAAATACAAGTATTCATCACACGAATATTCGTCCTGGGTGGGGATCGAACCGACAACTCTTAGCGCATGGGGCAGGATCACTACCGAATGCGACATCGAGCCAGTCATAGTAGAACTAGATACCGAGATAATACGGAATCTCGCGGGATATTAGCGATAACGATCATTGCAATATCGTATTACGAGTATCATTCTACGATATTTTTCTATGTAGTATAGTATGGTATGAGTTAAACTCATCATTTAGTAGCGGTAATTCTACTATATTCGCTACTGCACTGCTGATACTATAACACAGACACTAACACGAGTTTGATTAAGCTAAGTGCCTTGTTATTTATTTAGACTAGAAGGAAAACATCGCCCATTATCCGGCCGAAACGTCGAGTGGAACAAACGCATTTGTCTAATGAGTTGATGAGCAATGGCTAAATAAATTATCTTTGTTTGGAATTGGGTAACATGATAAATTCGAAGATGGTTTTGGTTCTAACGAGAATGTGTGTACTTTTTACGTCAACGTAAAGTGGGAAAATACACTATTTACATTCATAAATGCCCGGAATGTCCGTAAACGTAACATCCAGTAAAAGATTTAATTGTTGGGTTAGATGGAAAAATGTGAAAAGGTGAGTGACAAGACAAGTGTAAGAATTGCAATCCAGCGGATTTTTTTTTGCTAGATCCGGCACATGACGCTGGATTAAACATAACATAACATAACATAACATCACGCCCGTAATCCCCGAAGGCGTAGGCAGAGTCAAAGGGGCATCAGTCCCCTTTAACCACATTCAGCCAAAAATAAAACTGGGCTGGGTAAGATGGAAAATTGTGAAAAAGTAGTGACAAGTGGCTAGCTCGTCGCCTACACAATCACATACCCAAAACCCGATATAACATTAGTCGTTTTTTACGACAAAATCACAACTCAAAAACCTAATGCTCAGTACTAGTCGCCTTTTTCAATATGCTAGGTTTATTTACGAGTTAGCCACTTGTCTACTTAAAAAAATTATCCGTCTAACCCAAGACTTTATTTGTGGCTTAATGTGGCTAGCTTCCTGTTTCTTGGACTCGGTCTACTCCTTTGGTGATCACGGGCGTGATGATGTGTATGTTATTTACTTTGTCTGATTAAACTACTAAGGTTGAAGTTGCTTAGAAGTAGACTATCCTAAAAAAGCACACAGGAACCAACAAACCAAGAAACACATAGATGTTTGTAAATAGGTTATATAAAACGTCGAATGTTTAAACAGTTCCCACAAGTTTTCAAAATTGTTTGTGTTGCCATGCCGTAGAGGAAATTGTTTGTACTGATGTCAGCACTCTCGCTGTGCAATGTAATATACTAGTCTTTGTTTGTAAACACTGGTTACATAATAGTGTATTTATGTACAATTTCCTGCCGTCTTTGTGTAAGCGTAAAATCTGCATGTGTGTGTAAAGAAATGAATTTGTTTAAACTAGCACGTCTGCTTTCTAACTTATGGGTATTGGACAATAGTTCATACTTAACGTTAGGTAACTTTCATAAATAATTACAACTCGAGTGTAAATCGCCACGATTTTGTTACTACCGATATTCTAAGGGAGTAACTAACTTACCTTGTCCACTTACCGCTAGATTAAGAAGCCCGTCAAATATATAAAATAATAAAAAAATATAAAATAGACACAAATAAGAAGTCATTTAAAGTCTGAACTCTATAGTTACCCATTAGTTACTCATTCAATTTGCATTATGATAATGAAAAAAGGAAGACTGAAGTGGCAACACCTGTCCACAAAAGCATTGCATAGCAGCCAAAAGGCAAATTACCGCGATTATCTGTGCTCGGGGGATTAAACTGTTCTATCTGAGGGATAATAAGCTGGGTCAGATGGGTCCTTTTGGGGTTCGGCTAAGCATTAACGATGTATGACGCTAGGAAGATCATCATTCTTGTATGCTACTAGGATAACGCTGCTTATGAGCCAATGGCCTTAGGGGAGTAGCGGACTCCTAACTCTGTTATACTGACTAGCATTTCCCATCCCCGGAAAGTCCTAAAATACCTACTCTAGTAGGCAGGCAACACTGCTCGTATCTCTGAACCAACAGGGGCTTCATTCAGCTTCACTGTCCCGGGCCTCTGACGGGCTTAGTATACTACTGTCTAAGGATTCCTGGCCGTTCTTGATACTTTGACTTAAAGCATTGTTCTCTTCATTTCCAGACCATCGAACCTTCCAGCGAAGTGCACAGAAGAGGCGCTGCGGCACAAGGCGGAGCACGCGCGCATGGTGGAGGCGGCGCGGCGGCGCGTCGAGCGCGAGGCGGCAGCGAGACACGCGCGCGTTCTGGAGTCGCACCGCGCCGAGGAGCGCCTCGCCCGGCACGCACGCGAGTGGACGCACACCATCCTGCCGGACTGGCGCAACACGTGAGTTCGAAGTAGTGCTTGGTGGAGACTAGGAGTGAGCGGGAAGGGTAACTTCACAAAACAGATACAGCACGACGGACGCAGCAGACGCGAGTGGTGCGGGCGCCCAGTGCCTGGGGATGAGGTTGTGGTGCCCAGCGCGTTGAAAGACGCAGCGCGCCGCTCTATGTGTTAGTTATCTCTCGGATATGACCATTATTTTCAGACAGTTTTCTCTGGGTTTAAGGTTGCCCGGATTAATTAAAGGTTCCCTGATTAAGTGGGTTTCCTACAAATCTGTCACCATGTGTAGTGCCATGCGTCACTCATGATGAGCGCGAGACGGTTATATGCGCGATGTTTTACATCTTTTGCTTAATCGCTATTGAGTTTGTAGTGTCTATAGTTTTAAGCAACAATAGGCTGGTCCAAAGCGGTTTAGTATTACCACAGGAGATAGTAGTAGTAAATTTAATCAACATCTGGATTCCCAACCCCTCTGCAAGGTCGGCAACGCATTTGATGTTGCCAATATTGCAAATATCGATATGCTAAAGTGGCTGCATATTATCAGGCAAGCAATGTTGGTTTTTAGTAAACTAAAAAAGAAAACCAACTCATAAATTCAGCAGTAGCCATCGTAACGACCGGTTTGGAGCATCAATTAACCATTCGGTAACTGCAAAGCGGATATATTTTCGTTATAGATCCAGCCAAGCTAAACAAAGCGCATACAATATATTCGCACGTAATCGGTATGTTAGGGCATAAAGTTCTTGAATAGTGAAGTGCAGGAATATTTCGAGTTGCGAAACCGAAGTGTTTACAACTGTTTCATGTAATGAGGAATATTTTTTTCTCACCCCAATGTTTACGCTTTTTCAGAGTTGTTAAGTGCTTTTACTCTGAATAAACGTAAATATTGAATTGTGGATAAGGAATACCTCCATATTATCAATCGATACATTGTAAACTAACTAAATATACAACTTTACTAGATTTAACATTATAAAAAGTGTATTTCGAGAGCCATTATTTCTTGTTTTTAGCTTTGTATTGTTAGACTAATACACTGAATTGTCTTGAATTATATTATCTATTATTAAAATCCAATAAATACACAGCAAGACGTTCGAGTGCGCGGCGGGAAGAAGGAGCTGTCAAAACTAGTGATGCGCCGTTGTCGTCGTCTCGCGTCGGGTTGAGGGTGTCACCGATTTAATCGACTAATACTGTATAAGAAAACAATTACTATTTTAGGCGTTAATTACCGGAAACCCACTTCAAACTTCGTTACTTTTAGTGAGAGGTTAAATAAAACATGTCAAGGCTTCCTGAAAACAATATGGGTACCTAATAACTTGCCAATGTACATACATATGCCAATTTAAATATATTTGACTGGACTGGCTGGTAGCGGATTTGGTAGTGGCCCTGCCCCATGCGACAAGAGTTGTGGGTTCGATCCCCACCCAGAACAAACATCCGTGTGATAAATACTGGTGTTTGTTCTGTGTCTGGGTGTTAATATCCAATATTTAAGTATACATTTGTAATACCACTGTTGTTTCTGATATCCGTAACACAAGTGCTTAAGCTACTTACCTCGGAGTCAGATCAATGTATGTGATGTAGTCTGATACATATAATATATTATTATTAAATATATATAACCAACATTTGTTATATAACCTGCAGGTTTAATTTATTGAATTAATTGCGAGTCTCTTAAGATCCATTTTTATTTTTCTAGTTGGTATTTTTCAAGATTGAGAGATTTAATGTTTATGAATTTCGACTAACTATTGACTATTAGACCTACTTAGAGTATCTTACTCGCGAATGGATACGGGCGAGGACCCTAAGTTGAGGAACGATGCCGCATGCCGCAGACCGACAATGGCGCCACAGTATAGATGAGCAATTTATAAATAGCTGATAATGAACGGGCCAGCTATCAGACGTGACAGAGGTCGCCGACGCGGCGGAGAGCGTCACGTGTCTTGTTTGTCACGCGAACTGGGTCAAACTGATTGTCTTAGACAATGTGTTTGACCTCAGGATACAATGTGGCCAACAGCAAAATAATTATGTGCGTGTTTTGTGAACACATTTGACTAAAATTTCAGCACAATTTTTGTTGTGCTGGAACCAGCGACATGTGCTGGTTTAATGCCGCTGGATTGCAATCCCTGCTTTAGATTTAAATGCTGCATCAAGGAATTCAGCTGGGTGTAGCACAGTTTTAGTTCTGCTAGATCATGCATGCGCTTGATCCAGCAAAAAAATGCCGCTGAATTTCAATTCTAAGTCGCGCCCTTCTTAGGACCCCAAGTTGAGTACAAATAAACAGTCTATAAATAGCTGTCAATGAACGGGCCAGCTATCGGACGTGACAGAGGTCGTGCCACTCGCAGACGCGACTGCGTCATGTGTCTTGTTTGTCACGCGAACTGGGTCAGACTTATTGTCTAAGACAATGTGTTTGACCTCAGGATACAATGTGGCGGATAGCGAAACGGTTATGTGCGTGTTTTTGTGAGTATATTGGAGGGACTACTGCATTCGAAAACAGTGTGCCATGCCGTAATAATTTAAATCGTTGCTTACCCAAAAAGTAATCACAACTCTTTGGGTAAGCAACGATTTAAATTATACTTGGGTCTGTTCTGTGTCTGGATGTTAATATCCAATATTTAAGTATATATTTGTAATACTGTTGATTCTGATAACACAAGTGCTTAAGCTACTTACCTATGAGTCAGATCAATGTATGTGATGTCGTCGGATATTTATTTAAATACGTTGATTACCTCATCATGACGACAAAAATGTATTTAGAAATAAGGTAGGTAGTAGGACGTACTTGGGTCTTACAAACTTTTACCTGTTTAACTTTTTGGTATACTTTTTGGTCCCTGACCACACGACCAACGGGTCTGTCAAATTTCAAAATTCATACGATGTTGTACGAACCTAATAGACACTAGCTGTGACCGCGGTTTCACCCACGTTTATGGTAAATGTATAGGAAGGCTATCCTCCTCGATAAATGGGCTATTCAATTTTAAATCGGACCAGTAGATCTTGAGATTAGCGCGTTTAAGCAAACAAACAAATGAACAAACTCTATAACTTTATTATATTAGTATAGAATAGAGAATATAATATATTAGGGCCTCTGAAGACTGGGAAGCCCATATCTTTGATTCGGCGGTAGCTACGCCCCGGGTATCTAAGTATCACATCGCTGGATGTAGCTGCCTCACTGTCCTCTAACAGACTGTGCGCTTGTTCTCGTCTCGAGTGACCCGCACGCGCTCTCGTTATTTATTATTTCGTACGCGCATGTTTAGACAGCCTGGGACGCTAATGATTCTTACTTTACAATTCCTTTGTATGTAACGCCGCTTTGTATGTTTGTTTGTCTTGATTTAAGTTGTCCACTTGGTTAAAGCCTTTTAGACTTTTGCTTGACGTTTAAGTATTTGAAGACTTTTAATTCTGTTGTCATAAATCAGTTTTAACTATCTAACTGTCTGGTGAGATGTGTGACACATGTATAAATAAAGAAACATTGTTACAATTGGCTATTCAGATACGCTCGTCATCGTTAACATAAATGATTCATGTGTCTTCGTCGCAAGGTAAAAATGGCAATGAATAATAATGGCCGGTCTTTTACCAAGTTTGTCAAAGAGAATATGCGACATTTAAAATCTCTAAAATCTGACCGCTGCCGTCTCCATAGACTTAAAGGCTAAGACAGCGTTTAACATACAGAACCTAAAAATAGAAGGAGATGTCATATACTTAAATTGAGCGCAACTAGCTAAGGGCTCATTTGTCAACGGTTCAATAAAATCTAACCTTCCGATAAATTACAGAACAATTTAGAAAGTCTCTCCGAAATCCTTCTTATGAAATGGGCAATGTAATTTCAACATCAGTCGGTTCGTTCATTATTGCACTGTTATTTTTTATCTGATTATAGACAAAACTAACATAAACTAAATTTCAAGTGAAAATTTAAGTATTTCACCAACAATCTATGCTGCCTATCAACAACTATGGTTCTGGGTAGAACCCTCACGATGGCTTTCAGTATCCATAAACATGTATCACCAAACTTTTCATACTAGATACAATATCTTTCACGATACGTCACACGGCAATTAATCTCAATTAAGAAACACTTTCTCACAAGTGGCCTGAGGAATTCGCAAGTGGTCATAATTTACCGTCAATTTTTTCTGCATTTGTTTTCCAAACCAGTAGAGCGCGTCTTGTCATGCATCTAATAAAGGAGCGGGCGAAGCATAGCGAATGTGTGCAAATGTATGTGGCATTCTGAGGATTGCTGCTTGTTTGTAGACGTGACACTGCGCTGCGCCGAGCGATTGCGCTAACGCAGATGTGCCAACTCACTTACTTGATATGTGTTGGCTCACGGCGCACTGCGCATCCTAGCGGTTGACTGACTCGATCGCGCATTCGGTAATGACGCTGCCCCAGAGCTATGGGTTCGATCCCCACACAGGACAAAGATTCGTCTGATGTATACTTGTGTTTGTTCTGTGTCTGGGTGTTAATATATAATATTTAAGAATATCTAGGTGCAATAAATATGTATGTTGATTCTGATATCCGTAACACAAGTGCTTTATGTATGTAATGTGATGTAGTCGTATATTAATTAATATAAAAATTATATTTATATTATTGGTCGTTAACACACATAATCACAATACAATCGTTCTCGAGGTAGGAGTTCGACGCTCTCGAGGTAGAATGCGTAACGCATTTAAAAAAAAAAGGGCACAATCAGGGTATTTTGATGTACCATAGCGTAATTTTGAGTTAACTCAAAGAGTCGGTTAGCTCTGCCTGAGTTAAAGTGTCGACTAAAGATTTATGTTGAGTTATTCGTGTCTTGTTCGCGTATAACGGCAGGCGCGGGCTCTGGACGAGGAAACTGTACATTAAGTATTTTCAATGTCAGTGTACGTGACGTTAACTCGCAAAAGCATCAATGTACATATAACCATTTGCGCTCGCGTCCCACTCGATACATTGATAAGTAGTCAGTGTATCGTTGTTATTGGGATTTATTTGAGTTGATATTAAATTGTATTTGCCGAGGAATGTATATTGAAGAGTCCTTGTATTGTCTAATGGATACGGTGAAGTACACTTAGTTTGGAGAGCCTTCGGTTGTTATTGTATTTGTACACGTCTGTATTTTTACGAAAATAACATGTCATTGGCGACCTCGTTGAAACAATATGATCTTCTTGAAGGTCTCGTCTGATGATTTAAGGTATATATATATTTATATGATTTTACAATGATTGCAATGACTAAGTACTACTACTCGTAGCATATGACCTGATTTCATTAAGCGTTACAAAAAAAAAAACCTATAGACTTAATTAAGGGTTCTAGGGGCTACTCTCTCATTAGTATATAACAAGGAAACAATATCATCATCTTCCTAACGTTATGTCCCGTGCTTAGACGGGGTCCGCTTAGACCATGATCCAGGATTTAGCGAGCCTGGTAATTACATTGAAGCGACTGCCGATCTGACCTTCGTAACCCTAAGATAGGGGAACCAGACAATTTTTGGATCATGGTTACAAGTCCAAAGTTGTTTGAATTTGCAGGTTTCGTCACGATGTTTTCTTTCACCGTCGAGCTAGTGGTATAAATACGTACATAGACTTGAAAAATCCAGAGGTACGTGCCCGGCTTTAAACACGCACTCCTCGGTTAAGAGGTGCGTGTCCTTACCATTGAGCTACCACCGCTAACAAAAAAACAATATATCTCCTCTAAATTAGTTTTTATTCGCCCTCACCTGAAAGCTACTAAGCTATAGCGACGCCTACGTCTTGACTGACCTATTTAATTGTAATATTTATTCTTTTCGAATTACAGGAAGAACGCGAAACGCACCCTCGAGCTGTGGTGGAGCGGGCTCCCCCCCTCGATACGCGGCCGCGTGTGGCAGCTGGCCATCGAGAACAAGCTGAACATCACGCACGACCACTACCAGGAGTTCGTGGCGCGCGCCAAGCAAAAGCTGCACGAAGCACAGATGAGGAGAAAGCGGCTGAAAGTCAACGCCAGCCAGAATACTTGCAGCTGCCAGAAAGACGAGAAGCCAGCCAAAACGGACGAGAAGCCAGCCAAAATGGACGAGAAGATATCGAAATTCGACGAGCTCTTCTCGAAGACCGACTTAGCAAAGACAGATGAAGAGAAACCTCGGTTAAGTATACCGAGGAACTTGAGCGAGCAGAATTTAAAGAGCCACAGTGCGGATTCAGGGCCGAAGAAGTGTTGTTCGAAATCGAACCCTAATTTGCTGGAGTATAGCGACGAGTGTTCCATGGAGCTGATCCAGCTGGACATCGCGCGCACTTTCCCCCACCTGTGCATCTTCCAGCCGGGCGGGCCGTATTTCGATGTGCTGCACTCTTTGTTGGCGGCGTACGTGTGTTATCGGCCTGATATCGGATATGTGCAGGTTTGTTTTGACAGTTTTTGCAGCTATTTCTAGAATTTTGACAGATTTCAAAACAACCTAATTACACTTTCTATGTGACAAGACTTATTTTACGAGTATAATTCATCATTAAAATAATCGATTACAAAAACAAAGTTATGCGTGAATTTTGTTACTGTTAAACTTTTCTGTGTACGTCTATGTAATGTTAACTCGATGCGTGTGCGCAGGGCATGTCGTTCATCGCGGCGGTGCTGATCCTGAACATGGAGGCGCCGCAGGCGTTCGTCTGCTTCGCCAACCTGCTGGACGGGCCCGTGTTGCGCGCCGCCTTCGCCAGAGACGGCGGCACCATGCAGGTACATACGGCCTTACTTGAGTAACGTTAGGTCTCGTTATTCAGGGGGTGCGGTGCGGTATTGGACTCTCAGGGGTCCAATATTTTCCATGGTCTCTCAAAAGTCGTACACTGTCCGTCCATGGTTTCAAGAGTCCTGTACAGCCTTTTTATTTGAATCTTCCTCTCCTTTGCTCAGAAAGCTCTATCGTGGATATGTTTTTGACAACCCCTCTCAATACTTTTGTAATGAAAATTTGTTTCAAACCGCATGATCTCATGTGATCATAATCATGATAATTAGTATTGTGTTGATTTTAAACTATTCTTATTAAAAATTATACGCGATAATTGACAGGACTTGGAAATAAGGGATTATTTTCACGTAAGATTTATTAGTATACCACCTTATTCGCGTATAGTAATGAGAGGTTGAATGTGCGCAGCGTCTGTGGCGCGCGTACGCGGCGCTGCTGGCGCGCAACGTGCCGGCGCTGGCGGGCGCGCTCGCCCCCGAGCTGTACCTGCTGGAGTGGCTCTACACCGCCTTCGCCAAGGCCATGCCGCTGGACGCCGCCTGCCGCGTCTGGGACGTGTTCCTGCGCGACGGGGACACCTTCCTGTTCAACACTGCGCTCGGTACGCACACCATAGACACCTTCGCCGAGGCCATGCCGCTGGACGCCGCCTGCCGCGTCTGGGACGTGTTCCTGCGCGACGGGGACACCTTCCTGTTCAACACTGCGCTCGGTACGCACACCATAGACACCTTCGCCGAGGCCATGCCGCTGGACGCCGCCTGCCGCGTCTGGGACGTGTTCCTGCGCGACGGGGACACCTTCCTGTTCAACACTGCGCTCGGTACGCACACCATAGACACCTTCGCCGAGGCCATGCCGCTGGACGCCGCCTGCCGCGTCTGGGACGTGTTCCTGCGCGACGGGGACACCTTCCTGTTCAACACTGCGCTCGGTACGCACACCATAGACACCTTCGCCGAGGCCATGCCGCTGGACGCCGCCTGCCGCGTCTGGGACGTGTTCCTGCGCGACGGGGACACCTTCCTGTTCAACACTGCGCTCGGTACGCACACCATAGACACCTTCGCCGAGGCCATGCCGCTGGACGCCGCCTGCCGCGTCTGGGACGTGTTCCTGCGCGACGGGGACACCTTCCTGTTCAACACTGCGCTCGGTACGCACACCATAGACACCTTCGCCGAGGCCATGCCGCTGGACGCCGCCTGCCGCGTCTGGGACGTGTTCCTGCGCGACGGGGACACCTTCCTGTTCAACACTGCGCTCGGTACGCACACCATAGACACCTTCGCCGAGGCCATGCCGCTGGACGCCGCCTGCCGCGTCTGGGACGTGTTCCTGCGCGACGGGGACACCTTCCTGTTCAACACTGCGCTCGGTACGCACACCATAGACACCTTCGCCGAGGCCATGCCGCTGGACGCCGCCTGCCGCGTCTGGGACGTGTTCCTGCGCGACGGGGACACCTTCCTGTTCAACACTGCGCTCGGTACGCACACCATAGACACCTTCGCCGAGGCCATGCCGCTGGACGCCGCCTGCCGCGTCTGGGACGTGTTCCTGCGCGACGGGGACACCTTCCTGTTCAACACTGCGCTCGGTACGCACACCATAGACACCTTCGCCGAGGCCATGCCGCTGGACGCCGTCTATGATTATTGTCTATGCACCTCAGATACGCCTGTCGCATGTGGAGTTCGCCCTTACTAATACATAAGAATTTGCGAAAGTAACCTGTTTGAATGTACGTTACTTCTGGCATAAACTGAATAAGACGTGGGTTACTTTTTTCACCCCGCATCATTCATAATAAACTTTGGTTTCGTCACAGAATAAATATATGCTTTTCTTAAACGAAAAATTCTGTTCCGCAGGAATCCTCCACTTATACCAAGACGAGCTCAAAGACATGGACTTCATATCGGCGGCGCAGTTCCTCACGAAGCTGCCGGAGGACCTGGACCCCGAGGCGCTGTTCCGCAGCATCTCCAGCGTGTCCATGACGCTGGACGGCATGACCTTCGAGGAGCTGGCCATGTGCTGCTCCGGCGACAGCCTGGACGACGACGTCAGCGTGCGGTTATGATGCCGGCAGCGGGTCACCCAGCTCTGGGGTATGCTCAACTTCGGGTTATAGTAGTTGCTTTTGTTTAGTATAGTCTAGCCTGGAGCCACATATGTTTCTTGGAGATAACACAAGCAAGCATTTTAATTCAGCCTGGAGTCCTATACTGAGGTGAGGTGCAATATAGCATTTTTGATCATAAGATCTAATTTTCAATGTTAAAGAAGTCAAAGTTAGACCTTACGAGCAAGTCTTAGCTACGAGGCATTGCACGAACACCGACGATATGGGTCTCGATGGTTATAAATAAGCAAGCCGGCTGATGGTAAGCCATCACCGTAGCCTACAGATAATGTAATAGGGTAATCGAAAATTGGACATGATCCTGTCCGGTTGTTCGGAAAAGTTAAGCAACCGCCACCCGGATAAAATATTGGATTGGTGACCAATTTTTTTTTCGATTTCGCGCCTTGGAATACGTATTACGCCAAGCTTAATTGTTAAGTTGCAGTAGTAAAACGTTTGAAACATTTTCCTACTGGCTACGTTTGAGGCTTGTAATCATATGTGGCCCGCGGTGAACCTGTTATCCCAAAAGTTAGCTCACTTTTATACTGAAGTTCCGAAGTGTATCCTATAAAATAGTTAGATTTTTTCTTCTCTCCACTAAAGGTAATATTGAAATATCCGTTTTAACCACGGTGTAGTTGACGTGCCATCATAACCTGTGTTATGAAGTATAGTGTATTCTCGCTACAAATTTTATAAACATTTTGAATGAGGGTTTCAAGTGTGTCGTATAGGCGTTAGAGATCGTTCTTTTTGACCTGACTTGGTAATGATTTATTTTGTAAACATGAGCATTCTTATTAAAAAAAGAAGGAGAAAACCTAGTGGATATAATAACCAACAATTTCAAAATGTATGTTTGCTTTTTTATTTTATTTGGATTTATAGTGTTTTTTTTTTTAATTATTCGTCTTTATTTTATACTAGGTTTTGAAACAAGAGTGAACTTTTTTTGTAATAAGGTGACATTTCAACACACCTTTTAAAATCTCAGTTACAAAATTTTTAAATTAAAAAGGTTATTATGAGAACGTTTATTAATTACGTGAAGCGTTATATATATGCATAACATACTGTATTATTGTTTAATCAAATTCAAATACAAAATTAAAAAGTTGCAGATATATAGATAAAATAGATTTGGTTGACTCCAGATCAATTTTAAGACATGTTGTGTCTCTCTTCCCTAATTAGGATCTCGTAATTAATGTACGTCCTCTTTATAAATCCTATGCCCTAAATCCTATTCGAAAAGCTGAGGTTTAAATTAACCTAGGATCTAAAAACATTGCGATTATTGACCGTTTACTTTATGAACGTACATGAAAATTAGGGCTATAATTTCTGCTCCCTATTAAGCTGATAATGGCTAATCCGTATTTGAAATCATCACTTTTAAATTAACACAATAAATAAATATATTTTTATATATCATTAATAATAAGTTTGAATTTTTTTTTGTGAATTGACTTGACACAAATATGACCTAATAAGTTAATAACTACACTACAACTTATAAAGAAGTAAAACATTCTGATAACTTACAAAGAGTATGTTGATTGACTAAACGGTCAAATATACAGAATATGAATAGAACGGTTAAATCTACTTACGGTCAAGGTTTTCAAAAGTTAATCGTACTTGGTATATCATTTTAATCGAATTGGTGTAAATAATGCTTCTGGGAGGATTTAAACTGCGATAGTATATCGCGTCGACAAGTCCTGACGTTCGTTCTCGTGTGTATGAAAAACATATCATGTTATTTATATAAATTAACATATAATCATTATGTGTAGGCGATATTTCTCTGTGTACCTGTTTATTAATTCTGAAAGTTAAAATAAGATTTTATATAAGTACTGTGTTCTTGACATCTGTTATAGTGAAGTGCTGATATAATTTTATGTAAAATATTAAATAATATTTGGTCGAGCGTGATCGTTTTTGTATTGAAAGATTATACAAAGGATAATGTATGTAAATGTTGAATGTGTAATCGTAAATTATAGATATATATTCGTGTCAATAACTTTTGGCTCAATTTTATTTTACAAAATAAAATTCAAGTCAATAAATTATTTGGAATAATAGAAATAATATTTTCGTATAGTGTAATTTCATTATTAATTGTTTATTATTCATTATATGTAATACTTACGAATTATTGACTATAATAATGCACTTAAGATACTTCTTATGTTTGATGAGGTACTAGTTTTGAAGTATTCCTTTTACTTTTCTAATAAATGTAAATGATTGAATTTTCCAGTGCTATGTAAATAAACTTGTACATAGTTTATTGTTAATTGTCAATTATATATAATTTAATGTTATATATATTTAACTTAGCGATACGAACAGAATCAACGAGTAGTAACCGGCCTAATAGTTAATGAGACAAGTTTTTTCGAAAACTTTAAATAATTATAACTTAAACTTTATAGTCTAGCGTCTATTGTTATAGTTTAAATGTTTTGTAATCTCTACAGGATATTATCAGGTGTAATTATTATAAATTTACTGACTATCTGACCTCATTCAGAACTGCGTAATAAAAATACTGTATTAAAATGTTTTAGGAACATTTTAGTATCAAGGTTATATTTTTTTTATTTTTCAATATATATTTTTTAGATGTATTCTAGCCACGAATGAGCCATAGACTCGTAATATCACTTATAAGACCGTCTCAAGGTCCTGATGAAGTGTGGTCATCTGTTAAAGACTTCCTACACATAATATATCTTAAATAAGCTTTAAATTATTTGTTAGCGTTTGTGTCTTGCCACACTTTATTAAGTTTTGATAAACTAGACTAAATGTGTAAATATATTATTACTGTTATATTACCTTTGTCTACTGTGTGTATACAGTCACTTTTTAATTTATCACCTTCAATTTAGAGATCTTTTTATTTTGGGAAATATTGTTATTTAGATATATTTTCAACGTGAAATGATAAATTATTTTGAAATTGCCCTGCGGTACAAAAACATACGACATTTTATCAAATATTAAATTGAGCTCAAAATAGATTTGCCATTTATATGCGTGCAATAATTAATAATTTTTTATGCTCACCTCTGTAATTGGTCTTAACAAAAAAATATTTGCACCACAGGTTAAACAATTTTAAATTTTCGAAATTAAAACAAATTCTGAAATATATTTACTAGATTCAAACAGTTTGTAGATGTAAGTAATTAATTAATTATCTATTCTTATTAAAACAATATTACAGTTGTGATGTGGACTGATATTATTAATTATAAAAAATGCCATCTCAAATAATATTAGCGTAAGTTTCTCAATGTAAATAAATTCGTGCTACGAAATTCGGCCCCAAATGAGAATGTTTGTAATTTAATTGTGAAATAAAATATATGCAACAAGTATTACAGTTTTATTTTCATTTATTAAATTTATGGATACTCATAAAATATATACCCCACTTAATAAAAGAGTATGTATATTAGGGAAGACTGCATATTAAAATTGCAGTATAAACAGACATCATGAAAATCTAATTCTGAACATTACATGTTACACGGAAAAAATATTACTTAAACATAGCATCACGCCCATAATCCTCGAAGGGGTAGGCACAGTCAAAGGGGCAGCAGGCCCCTTTAACCACATTCAGCCGAAAACAAAACTGGGCTGGGTTAACTGGATAATTGTGAAAAGTAGTGACAAGTGGCTAGCTCGTTGCATACACAATCACATACCCAAAACCCCATATATCAACCATTAGTCGGCCTTTACGACATGCTAGGCAAGAAACACAGCTGGCACATTATTTTTAAGTCCCAGACCAACACGGGATAAGTTTAAGTTTTTTAAGTTCTCTTTTAGCGTTTTAGAAATATAAAATAAAGCTTTTTAAAATATTAGAAGAAACATAATATAGGCGACATCTGTGTTAGACCATAGATAGCATATCAAGTATGCTTACAACTGGCGATTGAAATTCAGCGCGTTGTGACCGATAGCCAATAGATGGCAGTTAACCCTTTTTATGAGAATTACGCGGACGGAGGCGTATGAAATCTGGCACAGTTAAAGTTTTTAATGAGAAGGAGTGCACAAATATTACATTAAATAAAGAAAAAAATAAATCAAATTAATAATGGTCGAATTTCGACTAGTGGGCGATCACTAGTATTAATAAATGCTTGTAAGCATTAAATTGGCTTACCGCGTTTATCTTTCCCTTTTATTTCGGATTGTTTGTAATAAATTGAATATTTGTAGGTGTGATTCGAAAAATATACATATTAAATAAAATCAAAATTATCCGTAAACCCTAAGCAATTTACGGAATACAAAGTACCCTATGTACTACCTCGATATTCAAACTTGCGAATCCAAAAAGTGTGAAAGCGTACCAATCGGACGTATTTACTTTTCATTTAAAATATTTGGAAGCATTGTTTATTATTAATGAAACGAACATTTAATCTGTTGCCTGTGACTTTATCATCATGGATTTAAATTGTCAACAAATTTATTGTGTCGTTTGTTTGGCGCGGAACTTTCGTTTCAAATATAAAAGAATCCTTAGCTACTCCTTAATCAGCAACCGCCAGGGAAAGATTGAATTGATTCTGCCGTTTCGGAGATTAGTCGGAACGGAACAAACGCGCACAATCATTCATTTATTATTTGTTATACAGTAAATCTTGGCTGTCACGTTTGCTACGATCTGTTGCTACATACCGTCACTCCATGAGACTACTTTCGACTACGGCAGTACCGTAACTGTCGTCTATCGTCTTCGCGCTACGAAAGTTGGCGAAGAAGAATGTTCCCCGAAGTCTCCGCTTAAAAATACATACATACTACACGGACTAGTAAAAAAAGAAGGACTTCGCGCCACTGACTAGACGTTGAAGCTCCTCAGGTGCTCCAACTTGACACGCAACTTACGTCACACATTGACATAATAAGTGCTCCAAATGACTATCTCACTCACACACGCATAAACGTGGCTTCTCGCTATAGTATGACAGCGTGAGCCCTTCTTTTTTTACTAGTCCGTAACATACTATTAGTATTTTTGATCAGAGCTGGAAGTGGTATATTTACATGCGAAAGTGATTTTTTTAACCCTTACACGTTTAAATTGAAGAATTTTGCTATAAAGATATCTATATACCTACGATAAAAGAAACGAATTCTAGGGGCCGACCTTATTTTGAGAAGATATGAATAAACAATTATGAGCATATGAATGTCGCATAACAATATGCATAGCAAACTTTCGTATGGTCTTGTACAGTTATTAGCTTTATATTAGTATGATAAAGTGGATAACCTTTAAACTTGCTAACTGCATTACGTGTGTACGACTATAGTTTCCTATTAATATATCAGCAACTATTAGGGACCCATTTAATTAGATACTTAGATATTAAACTACGTAGTAGTATCATTTATATTTTTTATACATTTTGTACTTTTTTTATTCTAAGCCACGGGCCTAAGCCAAATGAGATCCAGATTCCGGGGCAGTTTGGGTTGAAGGTGATGTGTCGTCCTGTAGGAATTTTCGGACAATACGACAGGTGTTGAGGATTGCGGCTTTTTGCATGGTCATGTAGGTATTTTCCGGAATGTTTAAATTTTTTAATGAAGAAAGCAAATGTTTGGTATTATTCTTTATTTTCTATTCAGAACTCGGCTGTTGAAGAGTATTTAGCATACTTACATCAACATCTTAAACGCTAAACGCTTATTGTTGTTCTCATATGAAGTCTTATACCTACTCCATTCTGTGGTTTATTGTGCAACGTGTTTTGCTTAATGGGTTTCCTTAAATACCTACCCATCAATGTCCCAATCGGCGTTTATTACTTTGCTTAAATAAGCTTTAACTTTCATCATGCATGGTCTTCAATCATCAATGCATGTATCCTTCTCTATTTAAACGCGGGGAATGCATTAGGTACCTTCACGTTGCCGGGGGGAGGTCGGCGTAGTGTGTGGGACTCCCAGGGCCCTGCGAAAAAGAGAACCCCTCTCCGGCCAAGATGAAGTGGCCGGGGGTATACCCACTAAACCCCGCGGCACTCTTCGTCGCCAGAGTGGTGAGGCTGTGAGATGCACGACAAAAGCTAACACAGCATCACCGGCTCAATGCAAGCATCCTGATCAGTATGTTAAAAAATTGTATATATTGTATATGGTAACTTTTCGTCTTAATAAGCTTATTATATTAATACAAAAGATTTTTTATAAACAACTAACGTAACGCAACAAAACCGTACGATATCTCTATTAGTTTGGTTTATCGAAAATATCGTGCAAATCATTAATTTAACACAACAAGTCACACAGAGGTCAATAAGCGAATCTTAGAAACGTAAACAGTAGGTACATACCGCTGACGTCACAAGAGGTCACCGCACTACGGGTCCTTATAGAGGAAGATCCCAGAGCCCCCAGACGTCACTCATTTTCTGATGGACAAAATATATACGAGTGAGTAGTGGTGGGGTGTACTATGATCATATGACTAGTTGCTACCTTGGCCAGACGGCCAATTTTCAGGTAGCAATTAATCAAGGTACATAAAAACACTGCTCACCTCACTTAAATTCTGATAGCTGATATTAACATATATTTTACACTATATCGTTAAAAATCAGTATTCATTACTCCCAGACACATGCGGTCGGCGGTTTTACCTTACAGACGCTTCAAAGCTCTGAGAAAAATTAATTTAGGTCACTTATTTTCTGATGCTTGATTTTTATATATGTTATTCAGACAACTATTCTAAAACGTTTTGCAAACGGACAGACTGATCCAAGGGGCCAAACATTCCCCAGACCCAATTTTAATGTCGCTGAGAGTATGAGCGCGGGCATTATCCGTGCGTATTATGCGTGTATGTAGAAGTCGGAATTAATGTTAAATGTAAATAAAAATGCATACCTATTAGTAATTAACGCCTGTCAGTTTAAAATTTGCTTTTTCATATTTGTTTTATTTAATAGAGAATTAATTTTGAAAAAGAATAATTAGAAAATCACGTAAATAATCAAAGATTAACTTTGAGAAAAGTGCTCGTCTGACCGCAATAATCATAGAATTGTGCCTTACAAACTGTTTTATGAATTTTCATTTTTTTTAATCGAATTAATTTTAATTTTTTAAAGTAAATATCAAGAGGTTTACAAAGTATTAATAATTTAATTAAATAACAGCAATCTTTTCAAATAATTATTTATTGCTAACGAACCTTACAAAACTCAAACAAATCGCACAAATATTTTTATTATATAATTTTGTTAATTAATCTTTTCAAATAATTATTTATTGCTAACGAACCTTACAAAACTCCAAAAAATCGGACAAATATTTTATACAACAGACGCCATACATTGACTAGTGAGTAAGAGTAAACCGAAGGAGAGAAAGAGAGAGCGCAATAACACTCAGGTATGTCTCACTCGCACTCATGCGCACGGATAATGCCCGCGCTTGACAGATTATTCGTAAATCATTAATAAATAACTAAAATGTATAACAATTTTTCAAATAGATTTTAAAGATTATTTTGTGAAATATTTATTATTATAGCAACATTTTTTAACATCGTATCATCATGTTGCGCGACGTTCTAAATGTGAGTTTGTAAAACATGTTGTAGAAATCCGTAGGATATTGTCCAAAAGTATTTATAGGCATTAATCATTGGGCAAATGGTTTTAACACAAGTTCTAATTAATAGACGTATAATAAGTAGAACTTAAAATGTATTTTAGAAACTGCACAATATTAACAAATATTGTGCAAATATTTTGTGTTCAAAATGGCGGGAATCCAATCGTATAAATAAGGTGTTTACAGAAATAATGCCAGTTGTTCATCGACCACGAGACTATACAAGCTAAGTAATTTGTCTTAGTAATAGTTGTGATATTAGATACTTTGAAAAAATATATTTTGTGTTAGGATCGTACATATTTGGTATAATATGATGATAACATATGCTAACTATATTTTGTTGATTTGAAAGTGTGAAAATCGTACATTGTGATTTTAAAAACTGACTATTGAGTTTCTGACCAGTTCCTGGTCAGAGGGTAGGCTTCCTCTCGATATAATCTGCCTTCCGAACCGGTGGTTGTGTTTTTCAATATATTTAGAGAATAAATATTATGAGATTATTATGGAATTTTGTTTTATCTTTATTTCCTAGTATCCATGATAGGATTAGGACTAGAATCTATAACGAATTAGAGTATCTTGCTTACACTTCATTATATTTAATCAATAAATATAACACGCTCATACTCTCAGCGACATTAAAATTGGGTCTGGGGAATGTTTGGCCCCTTGGATCGGTCTGTCCGTTTGCAAAACGTTTTAGAATAGTTGTCTGAATAACATATATAAAAATCAAGCATCAGAAAATAAGTGACCTAAATTAATTTTTCTCAGAGCTTTGAAGCGTCTGTAAGGTAAAACCGCCGACCGCATGTGTCTGGGAGTAATGAATACTGATTTTTAACGATATAGTGTAAAATATATGTTAAAATCAGCTATCAGAATTTAAGTGAGGTGAGCAGTGTTTTTATGTACCTTGATTAATTGCTACCTGAAAATTGGCCGTCTGGCCAAGGTAGCAACTAGTCATATGATCATAGTACACCCCACCACTACTCACTCGTATATATTTTGTCCATCAGAAAATGAGTGACGTCTGGGGGCTCTGGGATCTTGGACTATTAATAGACGCAACAACAGCGTCCAATGACGAAATAGGGTCCTGGATACATTCGGACTTAGTCTACGCATGCGCGCTGCGAGGGGTGACTGACAGAAGTTCGGCTCTCCCGCTGGGACATCGTCGCGATCGGCGAAAAACGTTCCAAAATTAAAATAACGCGACTACGATGGTGGAGAAGAAAGAGAATAACACCGGAGAGACTATAGGCCTTCTGGATTTAAAGGTCTGTGCCCTTTGTTTTTTTTTTGGTTAAGTGATGTAATGTCAGGGAAAGGTCACCGCGTTTGGGGTGGTTTTGATCGGTAAGTCGTGGGTCGTAAGATCCAAATTGCCATCTGTGTTTAAATGTCTGACGTGTTATTTTTACGTACGTAACGTAAATTTTAAAGAAATTCTCAGTTATAAAATGTTAGTTTTATCGATTTAACAGACGCATACGGTAATCGGGTTAACTCATTTGTTAATTCAAAGCTCTATCAAAGACCACCAAATAAAAAAGCCATTAATTTCGAAGTTTCTAATTTTTAACCATCGTATTAATAAAATATAATCATATACCTACTTACAATTTAACCACTTATTAGGTACCTACATCTATTTGCACTATACACTAAGAATATACGTATGTAATATAGGTACATGAAAAACTAAATAATCACAAAAGTTCCATTTGTTTTTGAAAACATGTTAATGCTTAGGTACTAAACAGTTAGATACCTATAAAACTGTAATAATACCTAACTAAGTTCTAAACTTGTGCTTTAGAAAAGATAGGAATATTATCAATTTAATTAGTTATATCTAAATTACAACCTAGTGTCAATAAAAGTACCGTTGCATAGATATTCTAATCTAGTTCACGAGCTCTCTAGCTATTAGATGACAAATATTAGCTAACTTTTATTTGTGATTTCTCGAGGAATCAATATGACTATGTACTTAAGCTTATAATGTACTGTATAATGTACGGCAGACATATTAAAATGAAATGGAATAATCTGTACTAATATTATAAAGGGAATTTTTGTATTGTTTGTTTCAATTTAATAGCTAGAATTTGAATATATATGAATAGTAATTGAAAGCTACTTTGTCAGCGAGTAACATAGGCTATATTTTTCCCCGTATTCCAACAGGAACGGGAACTACGCGGGTGAAACCGCGGGACGCTGCTATGTTCAATAAATAACGATCTAATCTCGATCAGTACTTATCCTATCTATAGGGATCTAAGGAGTTTAAAAGTACGTCTATCGTACTATCATAGTACCATTATTACCCAATGAATGAACGTGGATCTAAGTACTACGAGGCTCTAACCTTCCTCTGTGGGCTCTGTGCTCAAACAAGAGACACGGATCAGTCATTGCACCACTGCATCAAAGAATTTCAATTACTATAAGACTTTTTGGATTGTGCCTCTTAATAAATTTTGTTGTTTAACAGAAATTTAATGAAGTTTTGCTCAATTAAAAATAGTACATAGAATATAGAAGGATTTTCACTTTTAATGTTTAAAAATTATCTAACTTAAAATGAGATGCATGGTGAAATAATACATTTTTTTAAATGTTTTTTTTAATGTTTAATAAGGTCTAAAAAACACGATTATATAAATTGACAAGATCAATAATATCGACAAGATATATAAGTACTGGATTTTTTCTACATCCTTTAATCATATGGCATAAACAATAGAACTGCACACATGGTAAAGGAAGCAGATAAGTCGTTATCACTGGCTCATGCAATAAGCACGCTTTATTGGAAATACTTCTCCATTCATTCCATTTCTCGATTGTCTCACAAATCCCATTATTGTCCTGTGTTGTACAGGCCATTCATTGCAATTCTTATTATCTGCTTCCATAATTTATATAGGATTTGGGCACATAGACGAAGGGGTTAGGAATTTAGGATAGGATAGGATACACTGTGATCATAAGATTCATCTTAAAGGCCGGCAGCGCACCTGTAACTCCTAAAGTTGCAGATGTACATGGGCGCCAGTAATCACTTACCACCAGGTGAACTGTCTGCTCGTCTGCCCGCAATCACATAAAAAAAAAAGAATTGTGAAATAATATAAAATCACCCAGAATTCAACAGATTTGCCATTTGAATGTTTAACTATCGACCAAGTTTAGTTTTTATGTAACAATGTTATGTTTTATGCATGTAGGTAAGTACCTAATAAACATTTTTCTTTCTTTCTTTCTTTCTTTCAAATGGTTTCTTTATGGTAAATTTCGGTTTAAATTTCGATTAGCTCATCCAGTCCATCTTTTAGAATATCTTTCGTTCTATGATTTTTTAAAACTTACATCGAATCCAAGGCTATTTTATTTTATAAAAAGTTTTCATAACATTTTGTGATAAATGAATGCAACATTATTTCGCATTAGATTTGACGCATGCAACATATCGAGTACATACCACAACTAATACCTACTTTACTTGTAAAAAACTGTTTTCTTCAAAACATTTAACATAAAACAGCAGTTAATCAAACTTTTTACAGTCATTAGTATTAACTAAAAACGAACGCGTCAGGGGGCGACGTCCGGCGCAAAGAAAAATATTGAGGTGCAAATGTTTGTACGAGCCATTCACAGGTCCCCGGCAATGACCTTCAGTTTTATTCCAATGTCGCCCATGTCAACACCTGCGGTTATAAAGAATAAATATGTTTTATTATATCTACTTAGATTCTTAAACTAGGATGTAGTTGGGGATCTGCATTGTAATTGTTGCGTTTACATCTATTGAGGGCTGTTGAGAAATATTTAGTCAAATGAAATAAAATAAAATGAAAACCCAGAGTCCGGTCGCAAGATGAATCGTTCAACCTGAAATGTTGACTAGTGATTTTCAGGATTAAAACGTATCAAGACTTGATAATTTTCGCACGTTTAGGTACAAGTAGAATGTACAGAACCAAGACCCTTGCTGACAGAAATCACAATTATGGTAGGTATATCGTAACGTGCTTATTTTAAAAGAGCTGTACCTATGCTAAATAACACTGTAATATCTACTGCCCTTGTAAACAAACAATTCCGTTTAGACTCGCCCCACACCCACCAAAAGCAATTCTCACTGATTTAGGCAATATTGTATCCTAATCTCAGGACGTAAGGGTGGAATTCGCCAAATTGGAGTCCTTTGACGTCATCAACGCCCACGTGGTTTAGGCAACGTGACGTAGGAAAAGGGAGAAGGTCGACTGCTAAATTATGTGTAAGCGTGTAGCGCTGAAGTGTGCTTTTATAGTATCAGGTTTCGGCACATTTTAAATGTCGAAAAGTGATTAAATCGATGCAATTTTTTGTTTTGGATATCTTATAAATTAAGTAAATAAATTAACTCTAAGACATCGGCTATTCCAGCCATGCTGACGTTTATACACCACATGGAAATTTTTATCTTATTTTGGCCCATTAACCATTTAGGCTTCGAGCCGGTTCTTCTCGGTACAATCAACCTAAAGTAGAATCATAATGTTTTCATTATGACGATTTATATTTATTTATATTATAAGTGCAATTTCTTTATGACTTTACACTTACTGGACGACTTTAGTCCAGTAAGAGTTTAAATTAATGCAACGATAAAAACACTCAGAATGATAAATAACAACACAATTTAAAGGCATTGGTTGTACGGATCCCAAAAGAGTTGCTTAACGGGTTTCTGATTTTTATAGTTTGGACAAGTCGAGTTAGTTCCAAAACTCACCCACCAGGACGTTCGACAGTTCGCTGAGCCAAGTTCACAATATAACGGAGAGATAAGCCTATGCAGTGTATTGCATCACTCCTATTTTTTGTTAATCATACTAATATTACAAGAAGATTATAATTGTTTGTTTGAATTGAATAGGCTGCGAAATTACTAAACCGGTTTGAAAAAATATTATATCAATGGAGACCTATTTTATCAGAGAGTAACATAGGCTTTATTTTATTCCCGTATTCTCACGGCAACGGGAACTACGCGGGTGAAACCGCGGGGCACTGCTAGTACATACATAATACTATTACGATACTAATCACCGAAGGAATAGGTGGTCTTGGAGCAGAAAATTCTTTAACCATTTTATTAGTAAAAAAACGTGATTACTTAGGCGAAAAGCTAGCCACTTTTCACAACATTTTTTAGATCTTTTTATTTGACCCTACTTTTTTTGAGTCTGTAAGTACTACATTATTTTGAGTCAGTACCGACTGTTACATGATTTTAAATTTTCGCTCGCGGTCCATATCACTAGAAATATCTTTTAAATAAAATCAAGAAATATTTCTTTCTTTCTCTCTTTCTTTCTTCTTAAGTATTTTTTTTAAACAAAAACAATTTTTAGTTTTTGTACCGAACTCGACAGTCTTTTTACCTTTAAATGGATTGAGATTGAAGCTACCGACCATATTTAATGCAGCACATGTACTGTTTTAATGGGGAAAGGGAATTCCCATTACTAGTTTTGCTTTTCTGCTATCTAAATATGAACCTTAAGTAGTTAAAATTGAATGAAAATTTCTTGGTACATGAGTTGCTTCAAAACTTATCTTGAGTTAACTTTCGTCTTTAATAAAAACGGGTCGAGGAGGAAAAAGTTGAAGTATGTTGCAAGCTTTGGGAATTTTGATGGTTTTAATGAGCTTACGTAAATAAACAATAAAAAAACCCGTTTCACTCATATGAAGAACACAAATGAAGACGTTTAATTTCAACTGTAAGCGTTATCCTACAACAGCTCTTTGCTTTGACTTTGCTAAGGTTTAGGAAATTTACCTAGTTAGCGTGCTTAACACTCAAAATCCTCCAGTTACTACTTTTATATTCAATAATATTCTGCTAATATATTTTAAACCGAAGAAATATATTAACCAAGTAAAAAAGCAATCTAATTCTTTACTCTACGATTTAACTTACGTATGTATGCAGTTATTTATGCAAAATAGTAGTATTTGTTTTCACCAATACTCTAGTTAAGAATAGTGCTTTTGCAATGTACATGAAGTACCTAATCCTAAATAAGTACTCACAGCTTGGTCGGTACCCGCTTCACAGCAAGGTCTGCATTCCTGAGTTTAGTTCTTCCCTTGAAACCGGTCCTCAGAAATTCAGACAAGACCAGGACTGACTTGGATCCCGATACGAAACTATTTCCTTGATGTTGTCGTGTTCTATATCCTGATAATTTTCTTGGGGTTTTTTGGTCATAGAGACTTTACAGCTAAGGTTTTAACTTAACTCTCTCTAGTAATAGCTTAGTAAATCATGATTTGCCCAAATCCAGCAGGATTTGGGCAAATAGCCTCGACAATCACAATTTCATCATCAGTATTAATTACACTTTATGAATCGGAGACCATTCTAGATTAGAGGTACCGAAAAAAAAACGTGATTTTCCAACGAAACGGTGTACGTTTTTTCCACCAAAAGTTGGGCGATTTGGGGAGAACTTTTTTATTTTCCATGGTTTTAATTACTTGATCTCTACACGGACATTACAAATTTTGCTGCAAGATAAATGAATAGAAACTACTGAGATAATCGCGTGGCACTGTCTTGCTCTTAATTTATTTAAAAATGGTAGTAAGATGTTATATGCGCAAGTACTCTTATGATAAATGGGTAAAACCGCTATAAAGATAACCTGTAGATACTTAGGTATTTTTGTGATCGATCTTCATCAGGTCGGCTCACCCACGCACTGGACGCAGTTAGCGCAAACGAGCGCAAACGAGCCCTTCCGGCGACTCCTGCGCATCGCCGAACTGGTGGAATGTCGCTGTCTATTGCCACGCGTACTGCAAACGTTATTTTTAAATTCGGCCATCTTGGATGACGTTATGTTGGTCAGGATCAAATTGGGTTAGGCTTCCATGGGACCAAAGGCCAGGTATATTAAGACATTCGCTGTGAAAATAAAGCCAAATAATATTTATGTTAGATGTAAATACTATATGTGCAATAAAAAGTGGCGGACATTTTCCGCGTAAGAATTTGCGAAATATATTTCGATATTAGACTTCGTACATTTAAGTAAATATTAGCAATATATTTAATTTCTCCTCCCATAAATATGAAGTGGTATTTCCCCACTTTACATTCCCTTAGAACTGGCTGGTTAGGTTTAACCCAACATCTACATTCTAGGTAGCATTACGGCTTTAAATAAATAAAGCAATAGGGTATTATCATCAAAATTTTTTTTAGTCCGTAAGTTAGATTATCTAAAAATATGAAACACGTATTTTTTGCTTTAACTGATACTTGAAAAATTACAAAGATACAGCGCTTCAAAGATCTGAAATTTAGCGCTTTACGTCACTTGGACGGTTCAATTTTACACACCTAGTGACGTCCCGCGGTACTTTGACGCGCTGTATCTTCATCATTTTTAGTTTGTTAAACAAAGGTAAAAATACTTAAGCTATAATTTTTTGTTATCTCAATTAGTGAACTATAATTTATTTTTGATGAACATAGCCTATTAAGCTATGCCGGTGTTTAGTTCTATATGGTCCGTGCCCGTATCAAATGCTAGTGGCATTTTTCATCATTAACATTTCGTTGTGGATATTGCATACGATTTATTGTTTACAAACATAGAAACCCCACTATACATTGGGACTTCCGTATCATTAAAAAATAAAAAAATTGAAAACGTCTTTATTTATATACTTACGCCTTAAAAAAGCACTTATACATCGTCAATGTTCTAGAAGAAACCGACAAGAAACTCGGTAGTTACTCTTTTCAGCGTCAAAATATACATGAGTAAGTAATATACACTTTTTGTAAAGTTCTAAATCAATGACTGTGGGAGATGACATAATATGATTGCAATAAAAGTGTAAGATTAACCAGAGCAGACCAGCCCCCAATGGTAGCACCTGTGCACAAGCATGACGTATGTGTCAGCCATCGTTTCACTCAACCATATCAGAGGGAATGTAACGACCCGTCTACATAACGCCACCACCCCATTGATATGGCTAATAGTAGTAAGGTAGCTGGTAGCACCCTGACTATGTCTGTATGTTCGCCAGTCCGATGCTGATCTAGCTATAGATAAAATATTTTGCTTTGTAACTCGTTCAATGCCACAATGTTGTACGTAAATAAATATGGACAATATTTAAATTTTAAAGTGCATTGACCAGGCCTACAATAGTCAACGAGGGAACCAGTTTACTTTCATAAAACTAAGTAGATTTATCGAGCAGTGCCAGGTGGGTCAAACTGTTTAAGACAAAAGATGGTTAATCTAATATGGATACCTACTGGAGGGGCCATAAAAACGTAATTACCACTTAAAAAATTAAATCCAATTTCCAATAAGAAAACTCCAAGGAGCATTAAACTACTTAAACTACATGTAGACAGAAATTGTCTCATTTCGTCTGGGATTTAAAAATGATGTACCACCTGTATTCCTTGCCTGGCATGTCGCAAAAGGCGACTAATACTATATTGGGGTTTGGGTGAATGTGTAGGCAACGAGCTAGCCACTTGTCACTACTTTTTCACAATTTTCCGTATAACCCAGCCGAGTTTTGTTTTTGGTTGAATATGCTTGAAGGGGCTTGTTGCGCCATTGACTCTGCCTACCCAAACTCTCGTATTTAACGACGTGCTAAGTAAGTAACACAGTTGTTACATTTCCTTTGAGTTCAAGACCAACATTGGACCACGAATAATCCAAAACACTTCTATATAATTTACAATTATATTGCGCTGTTACGGTTTTGCGGTCTTAATCTAATGTCGTTAAACATTATAGGTCTAGGAAAAAATATAACTGCGACGTAAGTAGGTAAATGTAATACCATGAAACATTGTGCCACTTCAAAATTGTTATTTTCCCAAGACCAAATAATATTTTCGGCAAATATTCCACAAAGCATGTTAGCCTAATAATATACAATGCAGTGGAAATGTTAGCTAATTGATTGTTTACTATTGTGTGTTATGATTGTAATGTTCTTCTGAACCGATATTAAACTGCGGTTGATTTAATGTGATCGATTAAGATTCAGTTCCGATCAGTGGCCGATTTATAGTCCTCGATCTAGGCCCCAGGCCATAATTCTCAGTGCTAAAGCGTCATCACTTAATTTTTATTACGATTGACCGCCTCTAATATCTGGCCGCCCTAGGCCCGGCCCTACTGAGGGTTACTTAGGGTAAATCCGCCACTGGTTCCGATTGATTATTTGATTTAGAGTAAGTGTCCCCTTATTATTTAATAATTTAGTACAATAGTTTACAAATCAAAGAAGAATATAGATTATGTGTGTCTAGCTTCACACCATTCCCTAGCAGGGTAGGGATAGGCATAGAGAACCGAACCGAATAATTATATGTTACGGACATAATATCATCTAGGTATTGTAATCCTGGACCCAGCAATCCAACTAGGCCCAGCACAAATTTAGCTGTGCTGCATCCAGCGACAGGTGCTGGTTCAATGCTGCTGGTTTTCAATCCGTACCAAAGATTGAAATGATTGATCAAAAAATCCAACTGGGACCAACAGAATTTTAGCTAAGCTATGTCATGTCTTGGATCCAGCAAATAATCCCGCTAGATAGAAATTCCTAATATCATCATATGTGTTCTTTTTATATCACACATGTGCCACGTTAGTCTAGGACTTAAAATTAATTTGCCAATAGGGATGATGACTGAATTCAAAAACTATAATGCTATTTAGTCCGTCAGTTAGATTGTACAAAAATAGTTGAAACTTATTTTCCGCTTTGTCAAATTAACAAAAAATTACAAAGATAAAAAAGCATTAAAGTTTTGGAGTGGGAGCTTGCGACGTCACTATTTAGTAAAATTTGTGAAAATGTGTGACGTCACGAGCAACTTGAATTCATTGTATCATCGTCAATGTTTGTTTGACAATAAAATAAAAAAAGATGTGTTCAATATTTTTTTAGTGTATGGGGTGTGTAGTGATACTGTGTAGGCGGCAAGTTAGCACTTGTCACTACTATAACTAACTAACTGACTAAATAAAACTTCACTCCATTTCTCTAACGGGGTAGCCGTAAGTGGAGTGAAGTTTTATTTAGCCAGTTCGTTAGTTATATATAGAATCGTGCTAAACATGAGAGCGTGTCTACAAAAAAATGTAATAGGTATTATGGTTATAAAAAGTGGCTCTTAAGAATAAGCAAAATATGTGGTTGAAAAAGTTAGCGAGTTTAAAAATACATTCGTATTTGACCTGTAATTTTAGCGAGGACAAAATTGTTGCACGCCCCAAAGATTTTAAATGTTAGGGTTCCGTATCACAGAAGTACGAAGGAAATTTATATCCCTTTGTTACTATTATGTCAAGAATCTAAATTATAACATTTGGGTAGATTCAACACTTCTATTTTCAAAAATTTATTTATTTGGTATTTTATTTATTTGTTGTTTATATGAGTCGAGCGATCATTATGTTGTCCAGTGGGGCTCCGTAAAGTAGTAGTATTAAGTGTAAATAATAAAAAGTAACTCAATATAAAACGGTATAATTCAGTAAAATAAAATAGATTACAAGTTAAAATATGTTGTTGAAACACAGAAGATTATTTTACAAAAAAAATGAAACAAACAATGCGGGAATTTAATTAAAAAAATAAACAATTTAGGTCCCACGGAGGTTTACAACAATCGTGTTAAATGTCAACATAAAACCATTAACTTGCAGATGCTATTGTACCTAATCATGATACAATTTAATACATTGTAAGTATAAGAAAGTACGTAATTAATTGTAAAATATGATTTTGTACGGATCTTCTCAAGTGCACAGTTCTTTCACAGTTAACTATTTTCATTGTTATGCGATGATGTTGGTAATGATGATGACTAATAATATAATACTCACAGCGGCCAGCTCCGAAACTAGAGCGCGGTGCGGAATTCCCAGAGCAACCGTTGTGTAATTTCTTTCTTTTTTCGAGCGGGTACTTAGAAGTATGCAGGTAAATCCGGCTTCTGAGATTTGTATAGCTCGCTTTAACCTTGAGATTTTATCCATTATACCTTATAAAAGGTAAAGCTGAAGAAATTCGTAATTTCAAACGAAACAATTGAATGTGGTTATTTTAACCAATTTTATTTTTAAGTTAAAAAAAGAACTATTTATTTAGGTATTTCAAAAAATTGCAGAAATCTTAAATGGGAATGCCTGTCATCAAATATTACTGTTTTATTCATTTAGGTTCCATATTTTTTTTTCTGAAAAATGTAACGATGAGATCATTGTATGAAATTAAAATAATAAAATTTGACCACTGCTCTCAAGATATATCCATAGTGGCTTTTCTAAGTAATTCTTACATCACAGTGGTACATACAAATATTTTATACTATTGTTAACGTAATTTTTAATTATTCAATAACAAATTTCTAAAATAAATTCTCAAGTAGCGAAGTCGTAATAAGTAGGTATATGTACGAAATAACTTAACTTTCTTTTCCATCCTTCCATCTCTAATAATTCTAATGTTTTAAAGTAATAAAAACACTGTTTAATGCTATTGTGAGAGCTAATTTAAGTTAGGTACGTAAGTATTTCAATTCGT
Organism: Glyphodes perspectalis; assembly: GCA_951394215.1. Lineage (NCBI taxonomy): Eukaryota > Metazoa > Arthropoda > Insecta > Lepidoptera > Crambidae > Glyphodes > Glyphodes perspectalis. Next base: position 2,193,154 of record OX596213.1, on the reverse strand, counting down.
AAAAAAGTATGTTCTTATTCAGATTTCCGGAAATGATTCAGGAACTTCTTAAATTCAAATAGAGTGTGCTGTTGGCCCAAGGAGATCGTCATTATAAATAGATCTTTTTCACCTGTAGATATTGTATAAAAAATATTATAAAGAGAATTGACAACATTAAAGAAATAACAATAGTTATTGTCATAAAATTTAAAATTCTATTATAAAAATGCTGAAAATCATAATAAGTACTACTAAATTATTCCGCAATTATTAAAATAAATTATCTCGAGTAGATATCTCTGTGACAGAACAGGAACCTTTCCGGTACCTATATTTAGTCAAGGATTCTATGACCATAAATATTGACAATTCCTTTTTCTAAACGGAAAGATTGGCAAAAAGCGTACAACCCGTATGCTTTTTTCAACCGATGAAAAAACGGAGGAGGTTTTTAAAGTCGACCAGGCATAATTGTATGTCATCTTCGTGTAAGGTAAGAAAAAAAACAAAATTGTTGGACACGATCGTCAACGTTTTATCAAGTTGCCAATGCAAAGCCAAAAAAAAACATACCTACCTATTATGTACGAATACGCTGCACCGTCTTACGCATTATCTAGAACAAACTACAATAAAAAAATATTCCTGAATGTTATTGATATTAAAAATAAAATATTGGGCATACACGAGTCGCATTCGCGCAGCGAGGGTTCTATACAAACATTTCCATCAGTAGAAAAAAAGTGCCAAAACATTAAATAGGTATAGTTTTATTAAGTATACCAATTTCATTTGAGCTCTGTAATATATGAGGCATAGGTACCTACTGCGTTTGCACACCTTTAACATAACTGGTCTAGGCGCAATTACATAGAAAGAATTTTCTTGTTCACAAGATTTAGGATTTTCGATTAAATTACTAGATAAAATGTAGGTTGGTATAGGAAAGACAAATTGACCTTCATATATTTTAAATAAGATACAAAGAACGAACTACATAACTCCACTTTGAACAAAAAACTCATTTCAGATCGATTGTTACGCTTCAAAAGATGTACTAATTACAATTACGCTAAATGTGACTGTTCGATTTCTCGCCAGTGCCCTTCTTAATAGATATTAACGCTACAACAAATCATGTTGCTACGTAAATATTACAATAAAATAAATCATAATTTAATCGGTTCTAATAAACAACACAACAATAGATGAGCGACTGAAATTCCGGTTTGCTTGTTAACTATTTATTTGGTTAACTCTTCTGGCGGCGTCAGTCACTCACTCAGTCCACGCCGGGGCTACATGGTGAACGGTTTTCCCGCGCACTGCTGTCATCGTGACAGAGAATTTGGCGGGAAACTAAAGTTTTCTTTTTTCAAGTGACCGTTTCTTTTTAAACTTAAAGACTGTATATTTTATGCGGTGTTAAGTTTATTACACACGTACGGCCAGTGATAAAAAGACGTGAATATTCAGTGTTTAGACTGTTTAATTAGTTCCAGTGAGAGAAAATGGCGAATGAGAAATGCGGCTATGATAACACGGGCTTCGTTATGACGGAGAAAAATATTTGGTTGACTAAGGTACGTAAGACGAACAAAGATATTTAATTAAAAACTACCTAGGGCGCGTTTTGGGCATTATAAAATACCTAAACAATCTAATCACCGATAAAAATTACATTACAAAAAGAAATTAGATTGTAAATAGGTTTTGAATTATCTACGTTTCTTTTACATCTATCTCGTAAAAATGTACGTAGTAATATGATAATGTATTTACAAGAAAACATCCAAACTTAAAATATATTGAGCATGGTATACGCATAATAACATCGCGTATAATATGTTTAATAACTATGCTTAACTATTTTATAATTCATAAAAAACATACTATTAGGACTGCTATATCGTTAACAATGTGTTAAATAATGATAAAACGATATCTATGACATGATGCCCAGCTGAAGTATTTTTCAGGTTGTTGTTATTTTCGTATTTACAGGAGCCATGGTCTTAAATATGCAATCTCATGTATATTTAAATATAAATATAATATTCAACGACATCACATACATTGATCTGACTCCGAAGTAAGTAGCTTAAGCACTTGTATTACGGATATCATAAACAACAGTGGTATTACAAATATATACTCATATATTGGATATTAACACCCAGACACAGAACAAACACAAGTATTCATCACACGAATGTTTGTCCTGGGTGGGGATCGAACCCACAACTCTTGGCGCATGGGGCAGGGTCACTACCGAATGCGCCATCGAGCTTGTCATTATTATTATCATTATTATTTAGTAATATATATCTCTCTGCAGGAGGTTCTTCGCTTACATATCTTATTCTTTTATACATTAATAATTCTTCTTCAATCAACTCAATCACCGGATTTAAGGTTATGAAATAACCGATTTTCCACGCTCTTGGCGGCAATAACATTAGCCGATTACAATGCATTTTTACTCATAAGTATTTAACGTTAAATAAGTGGTGTGTAGCGAGTGAGGTCCGTCGAATTTCGTTACAATTAACGCAAGGATCTTGAAAGATCCGACCTCGGCGCCTGCGGACCGTGACGGCTAGTATCAATACATAAATTAATGCCGGTTAAACGATTATGCTTGCATTTAATGCATGAGACAAAAGTAAATAGTGATATAGTAAATAAACAAATTATTCAGATTACATCGGCAGCATCTATCTACAGCATTACATCTTTATTATGCATGCAAGCCGGGGTTGACTTACCATATACGAGTACATAATATATGACATAGGTACCATATCTACTTTATATTCACTACCGTCGATCCTATTGTTATATACTGATGCTTAATATTTAAAATGATCTTTTATGATTGGATCATGAAAGGACAATATATATTTACTAACTAAACTTCACGCCACTTCCCTAGTGGGGTAGGCAGAGAGAACCGAACGCCACATGGCACGAATCTAAGGGAGAAAAAATAATATAAAGGAAACTTTATTAGATTTCCCGACCCTTTTAAGTTTTTAAGTTAGATTTTTAAGCTAAAGCACAGCTTTCTTTAACTACTAACTGTGTCGATTCTAAACAATCGTCTGGAAATCACCATAGTTAGTTATATAATAAATATCTAACTTCAGGACGTATATAACTAATGATAATTATATACGTCCTAAAGTTTGCATGGGCAAAATGGGGTGACAGATTAGTCAGTAAATAGACTTTTGCTGAACTTTCAAAATGATGTAATTTCATACATACGTATCTACATAATATCACGCCCATAATCTCCGAAGGGTTACAGAGTAATTTCGTTAAGATGTGTATATTAAGAGTTCGTGATCTCGTGTAACTTAATCGTAATACATATTCAAAGTCAAAGTCAAGGTTTCAAGGGAACACTTATAAATCGTCAAATACAGATAAAGTTATATGATTCTACCACCGGTTCGGAATGTTTTACCTACCGAGAAGAACCCGGCAAGAAACTCGGTAGTTACTCTTTTCAATACATTACAAATGAAAAAGAGTAACTACCGAGATTCAATTCAATTGTATTGAAAAGAGTCACTACCAATGCATAAGCCTTTGTATACAAATCATAATTAACTTTGAACCATGTTTTAGTATGGGCCTGTTGTAGAGTATCAAAAATAAAAATTATTGTTTTTTTTTTTTTTTTGAGAGGACGTCGGTAGTTGGCCGAAGGCGGCCTTTACTACCTACCGGGCTGGCGGGGGAGTGGGAAACTCTCACCCCTAAAAAAATATTTTTGATGAATATAGTTGTTCAGCGTAAATAACCACGATTAATGTCACTCAATGATGGCATCGACTAATTATTTATAATTATTCTAGCTCTGTCCTGACCAGTCAGTAGTCCGACACTCGTTGACGTGCAAACCTTTTAATAATAGTCATATGAATATGACTAAAGATTTTTCTTTTAAATATTCAACTCATACAAGTAACAAAGTTAGTTTCCTTAAGGTAAGGTTTTATTTTATATGAAGAAAACCTTATGTATTCTTACAAATATTATAAATGAGAGAATGAGTTTGTTTATTTGTGTGGTACAAAGCGTACCACTTTCTTTTTCACCTTCCTGAATAGCTGACTAACTATACTTAAACCATTTATCATTTTGACTGGCTCGATGGCGCATTCGGTAGTGATCCTGCCCATGCGCCAAGAGTTGTGGGTTCGATCCCCACCCAGAACAAATATTCGTGTGATGAATACTTGTGTTTGTTCTGTGTCTGGGTGTTAATATTCAGTATTTAAGTATTTATTTGTAATACCACTGTTGTTTCTGATATCTGTAACACAAGTGCTTAAGTTACTTACCACGGAATCAGATCAATGTATGTGATGTAGTCTGAATTTATTTATTTATTATTTATTAATTAATTATTTATTAATCATTTATTAATTATTTATTAATAATGTATTAATTATTTATTTATTATTTATTTATTTATCATTATACGTTATCAGTCAAGTCAAGTCAAGTCAAAGTATCCATTACAAGTATTGTTTAAAGGGGCACAATCATACATTTTAGACAATGGACGGGAATAAGTACTCAGATGAACAAAATCTAGACTTATAGATTACCCAGATGGTTCGTCACCACACCGTTACCATTCGACATTCGTGATCGAAGGTCTCGCCGAAACACGCAGAACTCTTTCTTCGCGAATCGATTACAGTCGATAAATGCTTTGACCGATTTGTCGGCGAATCACGTAAAAATATCTAACGTTGATAAGAGATAACAAGGTCGTTTCAGCAATCGGTCTCATTTGAATGTGACCATTTGCAAGGTTGCGTCACGGATAATAATGACGTTTTGGCTGGTAAATACTAAGTTTCTTTTTTTATCCTCTATTCTTAAACAGAGAACAGAAAAAAATATCCGTTTTCTTATGTTAGTGTTTACTTCTATACTTCTAATGTTATATATTTTTTATCACAAACTAACTAACTAAACTTCACGCCACTTCTTTTATCACAAAGTTACTAATAAGGTTTGTTTTCGTTTTAAAGCACGTTTTGAACTACTTTGTAAAGACATTTGTTTCGAAGATGGGGGCATGTCATAGCTAAAAGAAACCAACATATGGAAACTGGAGTTCTTCGTGTTTTTATTTTTATTTTCTTCAATTATACGGCGTGAGGAATTAATTATAAATGCCACCCATGCTTACATAATACTTATGAAATATCTGTAAGAAGTCGGCATATGTTTTTAATTGTAAAAAGTAGTTTCAAGCGACTTTTTATAAACCTATCCATAAGAGGGGTCATTGACCTGGTGTCTGCTGTAAACTGGTCGCAGTAAAAGTGCACTGAGCACTACATGCACCAGTTTGCTAGTAAATTGCAGACGGGTTGGTGCCGCATTGTAGGTTGGTCCATCCTTTGTCGATCATTGTAAAATAACGCTGTAAATCATTTTCCCAAAAAACTACCTATAAATTTATTTGTCTTTTTTTACATTTTTAGATTTAATCCTCTGTTTTATAATTTAAATTTTCGCTAAATCTAACTAACTAAAATCAGACGAGAAACCGAATTATTGGAGAACCTTTTTGGTTCCCAAACATCTATTTAATAGTTCCAAGGATTTAATTTCGATTATTGCAAGGTAAATCTAAAGGGTGGAGTCGCAATTTAAAGCTTGTATGTATCTATCTATAATTACGTATCTACGTATCTAAAGTCATCGGCAGTTACGATGTCGCTTACCGACTTTCAGTGCCCGCTTCGTTCATAAACATGTCTTCACATTAGTATTTACACGACTAATGTGTAGTCTTGGAGACTAAGTGATTTGTTAATTTAAAGAAATATCTTATTTGTTAAATATTTTTGCTAAGTAATTCTCTATTTTTTAGAACCTGACTTAACTAGATTTTTATTTATACATAAAAAAACTGTGACGTAATTAATTTCTTTCTTTTTTCATTGCTAGCAAATAACTTAAGTCTCTTAAAAAACACATTTAGTTAGTCGTTATACATTAATATTTTAAATTAAGTTAAAATTAAATGTTAATCGCGAACAATAGACAATGTAACCTACATTGAATACTGAGTTAGGTATATCTCCTTTTAAAGTTTATTATCTAAGTGGGTACTATACGGAACATATACTCACGATATGCTTTCCAAGATTACTTTCACCGATAGTCCGCCCAGCTAAGTTCAATCACATTTGATTCCCCGTAAGGGCCACACAACACGCTATGCCATTTCCTGAAACTCACATGTCGTAGGTACTAAAAAATATTTAACATTTTTTTTTAAAGTAAACTTTGTATCAAGTTGGGTATGTACCATCATAGCTGTTTTACGTTTATTTAACGTGCAATTTACAAAGGCACATTGTACAACGCTAGTTAAATATACATATTAGGTTAATAGCAATTTTTTTCTACTATGAATGGTAGCAATAAAATTTTATCACGACCATACTTAAATGAAACACTCGCCCAAATGCAAAGGGTTGTTAAAACCTCAACCTCCGATTTTTAATAATCTACATACACACATACATACATAACATCACGCCCATAATCCCCGAAGGGGTAGGCAGAGTCAATGGTGCAGCAGGCCTCTTTAACCACATTCAGCCAAAAACGAAATTGGTCTGGGTTAGATCGAAAATTCTGGAAAAGTAGTGACAAGTGGCTAGCTTGTCGCCTACACAATCACCTACCCAAAACCCAATTTAATAATCTAAGCACGGATTTCTATACCAAAGACTTGGCGGTGAGGTAAAACATCCTGAAGCAACGCTTAAATATTGATATGATCTATCACTATAATCCTATATCTTTGTTTCCCTGTCGATATGGTATGATATATTTTTTTACTTGGAGACAAATTATACGAAAATTCCTATTTGTCCCCAAATGGGGACACGTATGGACAAATGGAAATAGATCTATTCATCTCCTTGGCTCCGTGACTATGGCCAGTGGATCATCTCCATCAGGATTGCGCGGGCGCACCGACGGTGGCAACTCGTCGCGATAATTATCCGCGCTCCAATGAGCGCAAAACATCGGCCGGAGAGTTTCCAGCGATATTAAGAAACCGCTTCAACGTCGATTGAACTTTCGATAGATTTCCTAATGTGTATATTCAATGAGAAATATTTTACAATGCATTTGTTTAATAAATGAGGGAGGATCATAAAAGTCAAAGCAAGTAGTCTAGTTGTGTGGTTCGAATTAGAGAGGTTACTTGGAAAGTTTTGCAGGAGTTTTGAAAATTTGTCATTTTATACCTCGAGTCTTAAGTCTATGCTCGCGCTGCTATACTGAAAAAAAATATATTTTTTTTTTAACAAAAATCTTTAAATCAATAATTTTAGTTTCTAAGAAATGATTGTACTAAAAATACAATTATATTCATACACAAGCTTTGCACTGGAGAAAATATCGTAGCTAGTTCAATGTAAGCCCTGTATCAAATGTGTGCCGGACATTGATCATCCCAACTATTTAATATGGAAGAGCGGTGTATATAAAGCGCATACTTACTTATATTATTGACTTTGAGAGTCAAACGTAAATGTATTCCTAATGTTTTTTTTCATTTTTTTTATATTTACCTTCGTACTCAATGAATCAGCTTTACAAACAGTAATCAAAGAATAACTCGTGTATTACATGTATATTCAATAAAAAAAAGCATCCGAGTAATTATCAACTTATGTTAAACTAGACGTAAAATATTAAACGATCCAGGGAAATCCGCTTTTATGTTTTATAATAAAAGGCAAATTGTTCATTGCCAAATTAGATCTAATAAATATTCGAAACCTAATTAAGTAATTATCTGCGTTTCATTAAAATATTAATAGTAATACAATTAATGGCGGATTATTTTAAAGAATTAACACGCTCCTATAGCTAACATTATAGATGTAGGTAAACTACATTGTATAATACTTAAAACAGAGACTGGGATTTAAAATTTAAAATATATGTAGGTACATACCTCACTTATATGACAATACAAATAAAGTAAATAATTCATAACATCAAAGATACCCAATTAATTAATTAACTATATGTGTCAGCCATGTGTTAACAAGTTTTTACATCACAGTTTGTGTATTTCTAGTAATATCTTAATCAACTAAGTATGCTGCCAGTAATTATGTAGTTTGAGCGCGCATGGAATTCTCTATAAAAGAGACATGGTACCTAAGTCTCATGGGATCATTTTTTTTTCCGGTTGAATGTAAGTAACATGCAATGCAAAAGTATGACTTTATTCTTACGAAAAGAATACAGGACAAACTAGACTTGAAACATATTACGTAAAATATAACACAAGGTTACTTAATTAGGATACTTATCAATTATCTTATACATACATACATACATACATAATGTCACGCCTTTTTCCCATGGGGGTAGGCAGAGATCACGTACCTACTTCCATTTGCTACGATCCTGACATACACCTTTCGCTTCTTCTACATTCATAAGTCTTTAATTATCTTATCCTGAAACTTTTAACGTATCCAATTCTATCATCAAGGCATCAAAACAAAACAAACAGAGAGATGGTTACTTTAGCATATTATTACAAATTAAGTTAGTATTTTTATGAAGATTGTCAGAAAGATCCTTAGATCAGATTTGAGAATTTCTAGTTATGGCAAAAATTGTATATCTACTTGCAAATTTTCTAAGAAATCGCCTTTGCACTACCTACGTGCAGTAATCACAAGTGCATTACGTGCATTTAATAATGCACTCTATTGTTAGAGATAGTGCAACAATCGGACACGGCACCCCAGCGGAATCTTTTGTGTCAGATAACGATACGCGGTCATTAGTGAATAGCGACGAGGATGTTCTGCCGTGTCACCAATGGAGGAGGCTTCTTATATTTTAGCTTTTATAATGCCTTTTATAAATTTTTAAATAAAATATAGAGGGGAACATTGTAACCAGTTCTAACATACGTTCATATTTGAATTAGTTCTTTATAAAAGACAGTTTACATCAATACTTCCATCGCAGCCTCACATAATATTATCCGCCGCTTACAAAGCTAATAAATTGGCACTGGATCAATAATTATGTAATTCGCTCAGAGTATTTAAAATTTTAAAATTATATGAAAGTAAGTTTTCAGCAATTTTTTTATTATTTTCTCAAACTTCGTTATACTTTTACCTATACGTTTACATAGGTTGTGTATTGAGCAAGACGGAGCACACTTGGCGCCGTTTCTGTAAATTTGACGTTAATTATGATAAAGTATGTGTTCGTTTAGGTAGTTTCGTTAGGTAAGGTCTTTTAAATTTTTTGTCGTTCCGCGAATTAGGTAGAAATTTAGGTACATTCTGCGTAGTTTACTCTTTAATTTTACTGAAATAGCGTTTGCACATCAGTGAAACTAATAATTTTTTTTTTCTAGGGTATGTTATACAGCATTACTACGGTTCCTTACTACGGTCCTTTCGGCTTTACGGGTAGTTTTGTAACACCTGTATATATACTTATAAATCGGGGGAAGATAGCCGACGACATATGTATAAATAACAGAATGAAACATAATTTGCTTTAAATTTCATTAAAATATTACCGGTTTGGAAATTTAAAAACTTCCAATGTTTCTGGAATGCGAGCAAAAAATCGAAGCCAAATAAATGTGTACGAAGAATTTTTAGAATTCCATTGGCACATTAGCATTTATTACCGCATCCATTCTTCTATAATTTCTTGTAGTATTTACACACGCTATAGATTTTTTTAACAATTTTCCTCGTCAATACGATAAGAAAATGGTGTAAACACGAGCGATTAGTAAATTTCCAAATGACAAATTATATCACGCACTAATGGAGTAACGTAACATTTAACGTCTCGAAAAGTGTAACATTTATCGTAGTATGTTGTTCCGATTCATTAATAAAGTTTTGAGGTTATACTAACAGATGATGACTTATATAATAAGTGGAATAAATAACTAACTAGAGGTAGAATGCATATGAATCGAAGATATATGTATACACACATACATATTCATTTAATTTACTCATAATAATTGACTTATGGGCTTACAGAAATGAAAAATATATGTCTAGCCATTGCATTATTTAACAAAAGCAATTATTACAATCATCATCTTCCTAGCGTTATGTCCCCTGCTTAGACGGGGTCCACTTAGACCATGATCCAGGATATAGCGAGTCTGGTAATTCCATTGATTGAAGTGACTGTCGATCTGACCTTCGTAACCCTAAGATAGGGAAACCAGAAAAAATTTGGATTACGATGTTTTCCCAGACCGCCGAGCTAGTGATATAAATACCTACATAGATTTGAAAAATCCAGAGGTACGTGGTCGGGTTTTAACCCGCACCCTTCGGTTATGAGGCGCGTGTCCTTAGCATTGAGCTACCACCGCTCCTAAAAGCAATAATAACAATAATATGCTTAAATATTTTATTTATTAGTGTTTGAATATGATTAAAGGAGTTTAATTGAAGCGATTGCTGATCCGACATCGATTACTTACGAGTAATACCGCCCTAACAACTTTCAACCCGACTTTGATATTAAAGCACTTATATAAAAATAATAGCACAATGCAATTTCAGTCAGTTTATCGAGCCAGACCAGACCTACTTTCCCCGTCATTAAAGCCTGGCCAATTTCCGCATACTTCGGTAAATCGTATAAGCCTGCAATACCTAATCAAGACCTGATAGATTTCTTGTAATTGGCTGCAGTAACTATCGAGTTTCTTGTGAGGTCTTCTCGATAACAACATTCCGATATAGTAGGAAGCGTTTTTAATTGATGCTGATGTTTAGAAGTGTCTATATGAAGCCTTTATGTATGTACATCAGCTGGTTAATAAATTTTGTAGCTGATGGTTCAGTGGGAATCTCAGGGTGTGTAGGTAAATAATGATCAAGGCACGATATTAAGAGTCAGAACGGTATATTGAATCACTGGTAATACAAGTTTAACTTTTACTATAAAGCAGAGGGATTGTGCGTTAGATAGCGCGCGCATCGTGGCCATAGGCGGACTGGTGATCGGGTCTCTCAAATCCCGCGGCGCGAACTTGGCGCTCGCCCATTGGTTGGCGCAGAGGCGCGAGTGAGCTGAGCCCGAACATTACCATATAAGGCGCGTAGGTCACGGCTCCGAGTGTCAGTGTTTTAGTCGCGCTACAACTTGTATTAATTTATCTTGTCAACTAGTCTAGGACTACCCACCAGGCTCTAAAGGCTTCCCAGGCCATCTCACTAGCTGGAAATGTTCTGGAGCTTTAACACCATTCTCGTTTAGTAGTACATACATACATAACATCAAGTCCATAATCCCCGAAGGGGTAGGCAGAGTCAAAGGGACAGCTGGCCTCTTTAAACACATTCAGCTAAAAATAAAACTGGGCGGGGTTAGATGGAAAATTGTGAAAAAGTTGAGACAAGTGGCTAGCTCGTCGCCTACACAATCACATACCCAAAACCCGATGTGCCATAAGTCGCCTTTTACGACATGCTATATAAGAAACACAGTTGGCACATTATTTTTAAGTCCCAGACCAACACGGAACGAGTATACTAATATGACCTGACCTATACATATATAATAATCAAACTAGTTTATGGCTTAATCCAATTGGATCCTCGGCACATTGGGATAGTCTAGGCTATTCATGATTATCATGAATGAGGTTAGGATTATTATATAAAAGCAACAAAAAGAGTAGGCAATTAAGCAATTAACAATTTTTTTATATATATAAGAAATGCAGAAGAGGATTGATTTTGTATATTAGATAGTATGCCGAGCTAGCCACTTGTTACTACTTTTTAGAAATTTCTATCTAATTCAACTCAGCGTTTTCTTGGCTGAATGTGGTTAAAGCAGTTTATCGTTCCTTAAAGTCTACGCCTTCGGGGAATGCTGGCGTGAAGATATGGAGGGTCATGTGTAAAACATCAACAACATCGCAGGAGTAGATTGATGACATTACAAAGAACAACGTTTGTTTTATAACTTTTCCTAAATCGACAAAATAAAAAACGGCTTTCCATATTAAATGACCAAACAGCTGATGTAGTTTGTAGGAAAATTCGATTTTTTGACCCACTTAAGAAAAATCGTAGAACAAACGTTGTTGTTTTTAATGCCAGTAATCTTCTCCTCCGAGGTTGTTGATGTTTTACAAATGACCCTGTATATCTTTGAAACGTCTCTGGACACCCACCCGAACTGCACACTGGAAAATCCCTGGGTCAAAACCTTGTAATACGCTAACAAACTCGTCAACACATCTATAAATTTTACAACGTATCTTAACTCCAGCATCAATTTAATAAACTCGCTTGTTGTCAAACCTGTTAAATCTGCTGTAAATTAGTCAAACTGTCGTATATAGTTAAAACCGCTAGGTCGAACGATAAACTTGCATACAAAATGCATTTATGCAAATACTGCAGTACATATATAGGTTTCGGTGACGTTTACCTCACGATAAATATCTTATAGCCGGAAACTACCAGTTTTTAATATAATTAAAGACGGAAATTGAGAAACAATTTAAATTCTGCCGTTGAGAACATCTTAAACTGTGATTCAATATTTAATGACCAATACGACATTTGGTTGTCTTTTCGATGATGAGTGCCAATCCTTGCGTAAGGATTGGCACTTCAGGTCCCGGACAGACATGGAAGGATAATATATTTCCGTTTTGAGGCCAGGAATTAAAATGAATCTATTAAGTATTTACTCAAATTACTTCACCTAAACTGGATTTAACGTGGTTTTTCCGCCACGCCTACACTTCATTTAAAAACGAAGTTGTAATAAATCAAGAATTGAGGATAATTACTATGCGATGTTCAGTTTTCCACTTAGCCCGAAGGCGTGGTGTGCTTAATGATCAGTGGCTACGTGACTTGCTTGGGGTCCCAGATTCAGTGAGTCATGAGGCTAGGTTCGATGAAGATTAAACATTTCTTCCTCTCTTTCGTAGTAGATGTATGGTACTCTCTTGCACTATACGTTAAATAAAGCTTACATCAATTTGAGCCACGATTAATGGTTGCATTTACAAATGCTTTACATATACAAATGCAACCATTAATCGTGGGTCAAATTGATGTAAGCTTTATTGATTGATAGGAGCGGTGGTAGCTCAATGGTAAGGACACGCGCCTCTTGACCCAGGATTGCGGGTTCAAACCCGGGCACGTACCTCTGGATTTTTCAAGTCTATGTACGTATTTATACCACTAGCTCGACGGTGAAGGAAAACATCGTGATGAAACCTGCAAATTCAAATAACTTTGGATAGGGTTACTATCATAGGGTTACGAAGGTCAGATCGGCAGTCGCTTCAATGTAATTACCAGACTCGCTAAATCCTGGATCATGGTCTAAGCGGACCCCGTGTAAGCACGAAACATAACGCAAGGAAGATGATGATTTATCGTCCATATGAAACTTATCAAATTCACTTCTATGCAGTTAGATAAAGGTATACCTAACAAGCTTGTAACGACAGCCTCGATCAATATTGTCTTCAAGATAATTGAGTGTTCGCATCCTCGTGCACCGCAAATAAACCTGTCAATCTGTTTGTATAGACCTCCGAGACTGACTCGGTGCAGTTAAAACAATATACCTATGTACCTAGATCGGATTGTTGGTGTTAAGAGTGCTAATCTTGTGAAAACGTTCTAACGCGGATCTTGCTTTCTTTAGAAACTACGACTTAAGTACAGAGGTTGTTTGACATGTTGTATGTTTTGTTATATCTTCTTCAAAATGTTTTAGGAGTATAACATGCGCGCAGAGTATTACAGTGTTGTCTTAACATAGTATGGCTAAAACAGTACTATGTTTAGTTACATTAGAAAAGTTTGTGCAATTTTTAAAAACTCCGTTGATATCATACTTCATTCAACCTTTAATGTGACACCGTATGCATTTAGAATTAAAATATCAGTATTTATTGGTATATGAGCCAAGTGCGGTCGCAGCTTGAAATTTTGGAAGGGGTCACTAGTTATAATACAATATGTCGAGAAATCCGACTTTATTGCACAATACACAATTTTATTGTACACAAATGGAAGTCTTCTATTTTTATTGGCAAATCGGTTGATAATATTTGAGACGTCTGGGGCTATCTCTGGATGTATATTCAGTCAGCCTCTCTCCTGACACGTTTGTTTTCAACCAAGTTTTTCCACACGTTAGCGTAGAAAATAATCTCGAGATAGGGGGGGGGGGGGGGGGATTTACTCGCAACTGATATGAGCATTCAGTTTTAGCGGCTTCGCTTCTTCTTTTCTAATAAATTTTCATGCCATTGAATAGTAAAGACCTCGCATTCACATTTATAATATCAATATGACTAAGCATTCTACTTTTCATTTACGTTCAGTGTCTTTAAACTAGTGAAATAAATTAATAAAGTAAATCAGGTCCCAAATTCTGCCCAGCAAAGAGGTTATCAGTTCAGGTGACTATTACATCCCGTTACCGCCTCGGGTGTAGATAGGCAACAATTATGGCGTGCGAATATTCCACGGTTAACGGCTCTTGGTATAATGTTGGCGTTGACAGCGTGTTATTAATCACTTGTGCATATTGAACGTTATATTTGGTTGGATGTGTTTGGGGTTACCAAAACGGTGGTATTATCCCCGCAGATTGCTAATGCGCCTGGCCGCCATATTGGTGACGTAATCGTGACGTATCGAACACTCAGTACCGTTCGCAAAACTGACCAGCGAGTATTGCGGGTGACGTCACGTGGGTGTTAATTAGAAAAGGTTCCAGCGCATTAGCAATCTGTGGGGATTATAGCATCCTATTCCTTAGTCTTTGTTTGGTTGCAGTTCAGGATCGGGAGGCTCTGACTCGCGCTTAACGGACCTACCCGAGTGGGGAGACGACTGTATGCATCCGGTCGTCACCACTGACGCTGAGGCCTAGAGGAGGATTCCTTAGGGGCACCCGCGAAGCCTCAGTCGGCGTGGATGATGCTTCCCAGAGTTTTAGTGACTATACCCGGGCCGATAACATCTTGGCCGGAGAGGGGGTCCCCTGATGCAAAGGTCCCTGGTAGTCCCACAAAAGCATCTCGTCCCCCCAGGCCAGGTGGTATTCGTAACGCATTTCTCTGGGTGACAAAAAAAAGCCTTTGTTTGGTTGTCAGTGGACTGTATCTCATGAATTGTAAATTTCGCAGCGTGCGCATTTCTGTAGCTATTCCGCTATAACCAACAATAAATGTAAAAAAAAATACATGAAATTTAACATCAACGCCCATAATCCCCGAAGGGGTAGGCAGAGTCAAAGGGGCAACAGTCCCCTTTAACCACATTCAGCCAAAAATAAAACTGGGCTGGGTTAGATGGATGAAAATTTAACATTAAGGGTACCTTTTTTGGTTTGAAGAAAATTTTGGGCGTCTTTTTCTCTTTTTATAATATCAAAATTACATATTATCGTTATAATAATCGTGTGTGATTAATAAAGTATTTAATAATTTGCATTAAATTTCCATTATCTGTATTTCTAGTGCCGTTGTAATAAGAAACGTTAAAGTTTTTATAAGACCAGATATAAATAAATAAATTCTCCAGACTAACACACCAATTCCCTAGTCCCAAACTAAGCTTATAAGCTTGTGCTATGGATACTAGGTGAACGGATAGTCATACTTAAATACGTTTATAAACATCCATGACTCGAGTACAAATGTTCATTTGCCCCTAGCGGGATTCGAACCCGGTTTTTTGAATTCGACTCTTGGTTTCGTGGCCAGAGTCTCTGACCACTCGACCAACATGCCTGTTAAATATATTTTCAGAAACTACACAGGTTTTAAAGACATATTTATGTCAATGTGTAAATACTGCTACCTACTTACAAATTAAGTTAGTAGATAAGTAATCCTTTCATTTTTAATCTAACTTCGTTGTTACGGTCATAAATTTAACGACATACAAGCGAGTACTTATGTCATAACATGTTGTTCTAACTCCAAACGAGATTATAACAATTTGGAACTATGTATTTCTATGTCTCTTTCTTACAATGTATGTGTGATAAGGATGCAGCAATTGAAGATGAATGATGCAAAGATGTTTAGTCAGATGTTTTAAGAATGATGACTGTAACATCACTATCGCACATATTATTAGGTAATTATTATATTACGTCACAGATAAAACACGTAATTTTATGGAAATTATATACTGGATACATTTTATTATATGTAGTAAACGTTGTTGTAAAATACCATTATTAGTATGTCGGGAAAGTTACAGAATCTATTAAAATTATTTAAAAAAAAAAAGGAAGGAGTAAATAAAATATATAGAACATACGCGCTTCTGCCCGCGGCGTCGCTCGCGTGGTACATCGATGAAACATAGCTTATGTGTTATTCTAATGTATAAGGTATACTATTATAAAGTTTGATTAAAATCCATGCAGTACTTTTTGCGTAAAAGAGTAACAAACATCCACACATCCATTTTATAATTTGATTGTTTTATTTATATATTGATATTTGATATTATAATATTAGTAAGATGTATTGGCTGATTTTTTTCTTAAGTAAGTAAGTAACGTTGTTCTATAAAATCAAAAATCGATTACTTTACTTAACTCATATATAAAGCTGAAGAGTTTGTTTGCTTGAACGCTCTAATCTCAGAAACTACTGGTCAGAATTAAAAAAAAAAAAATTGTGTTGTATAGTTAATTTAACGAGAAAGTATAAAATAACGCTTAACTAAGTAAAACCGCGGGCACTAGTAAAACTATAAGTAAAATAAAAAAAACGAGTTTCTCAGATTTTTTTAAATTTTTAAGCGTCATATTTTACCGTACTGTTGGTTGCGAATTGCCTGATTTAAATATGCGTTCTGATTTCTTTAACAAGCAAAGCACCGGTATAAAGTTAGTAAACAGTACACTCGATAGTGTCTCTGACGTACAGTTAGGCATTGTTATAGCGATAACAACAGACACGTGGGAGTCGACAAGATGATTATACCTACAACAACTGCTGTAGTCACCATAATTCGACCACCACCCAAACGAAACGTTTCCTGTGTGGCATTGGACTACTAGTCTCAAATGGCGTCACCCTCTCATTACTCCGAAGCAAAAAGTTAGACGAAGTTTAGACTTTGAATAATAACCATTTCAAAAAGTGTGTCATTACTTTTTACTTAGTTTTAGTGATAACATTGCGAATTTTTCGATTGTTGTCTAGCTTAGATTTATGCTAAATTAGATAGGTATATACTATATTATGATTTATCTTTATAGAGTATAAAACAAAGTCGCCTCTTCTGTCTGTTCGCGTATCTATACTAATATTATAAAGAGGAAAGATTTGTATTTTTATGTGTCTGTGTTTGTAATGAATAAACTCAAAAAATACTGTGCCGATTTCAAAAATTATTTTACCATTGGAAAGCTATTTTATCCGGAAGTAACATAGGCTATATTTTATCCCCATATTCCTAATGAAACCGCGGGGCGCTGCTAGTATCTTATAAACTACGCAAGGGGTATTGATGCGGTTTTCACGAATAGATAGAGTGATTCAAGAGGAAGGTTTATATATTGTATAGTTTTATTTTGTTTTGTGCTCATCGTGCAAAGCCGGGGCGGCTCGCTTGTATTCTCATATACCTATAAATGTTACGTGTCACCATGGTTGTGGTAGAACTCCTCCGAAACGGCTCAACTGACTTTTTTTTTGTGTATTTGTTGGGTATGAGGATAGGTCATAAAGTATTTTTCACCCTCCTACACGCACCCCACATGTTTTGGCAAAGGTATAACAAATTTGGCCGGATCAGCTAGTTTACTATATCACTCCATATTATAAAACAGTCCTCTGCCGCGTCTATCTTTCTGTTCGCAAAAAACTCAAAAACTACTGCACGGATTCTCATGCGGTTTTCACCAATAGATAGAGTGATTCATGAGGAAGGTTTAGGTATATACATACCCCAGGTGCAGCCGGGGAAGCCCGCTATATCTAACTAAAGCTGACGCAATCTAGTGTACGACCTACATAATGGTAAGTAGTAATCCACCGCAGTACCGATATTTTCTATGAGAAGATGGAGATAAGAGATGGTAGAATTGGGGGGGGGGGGGGGGATTCCCGTCCTCCACCTACCCCCGAAACAAAGTTCTGTATAATTAAATACATTAAGAGCACGAGAAATATCCCAATAAAAAAGCAATATACATGGACATATTGAAATGGTTATTATTTACATACATACATAAGTTCACGGCCATAATCTCCGAAGAGGTAGACAGAGTCAAAGGGGCAGCAGGCCCTTTTATTCACATTCAGCCAAAAACAAAACTGGGCTGGGCTGGGTTAGATGGAAAATTGTGAAAAAGAAGTGACAAGTGGCTAGCTTGTCGCCTACACAATCACATACCCAAAACCCGACATAACATTAAGTCGTCTTTTACGACATGCTAGACAAGAACCACAGATGGCGCATTCTTTTAAGTCCCAGACCAACATGGGACAAATGGTTATTTTTTAAACTAGCTATACTCAACCTGCGGCCCTCCGGGCGTTTGTTGTCCCATCTGAAGTTACAAATTTACAGATTTTTATTTATTTTAATTACTTTTTGATTAGACCTGAATAATTTTTGCTTGCGGCTCTCGACACCATGACTGAAACGTGTTTGTGGTCCCTATAAAAAAAAAAGGTTGAATATGACTGATTTAAACTGTCAACGTAAACGGCTCATAATTTCCAGCATACAGTGCCCAAAAAAGAAGGCTTCATACAGTTTCCACTATTTACTCACGTGTTAGTATATTCGACACCTGATTAGTACATATGCATATGTAAATACATAGGTACATACATATGTGCAGAAGTCCATATTTGTATTTGTTCCACTTGGTGCTAATAAGAAGCTTGTTGTCGTAATTGGTGCTAATGACACAGGTACACATGTTATGCTTATTTCCATGATGTGCTATTACGTACCTACCAATTGGATCTTGATTGAATCCGGTTGAAGTATAGTCACAGCACTTGTATAAGTGATTTTTCAACTTGTGTCGTCAATTAGATTAAAGTAAAATTCCAATGTTGATCTGGGACAAAAAAAAAGAAAGTGCCGATTGTGGTCGTAAGAGGGACTAATGGTTTACGGGCTTTTGGGTATGTGACTGAGTAGGCGACGAGCTAGCCACTTGTCACTCCTTTTTCACAGCTTTCCATCCAACCCAGCCCACTGTCCCATGTTGGTCTGGGACTTAAAACAATATGCCAAATGTGGTTCTTGCCAAGCATGTCGTTAAAGGCGACTAATGGTATATCGGGTTTTGGATGTGTGATTGTGTAGGCGACAGGTTAGCCGCTTGTCACTGCTTTTTCACAATTTTCCATGAAACCCAGCCCGGTTTTATTTTTTTGGTTGTATGTGGTTCAAGGGGCTTGTTGCCCTTTCGACTCTGCTTACCTCTTCGGGGATTATGGGCGTGATGTTATTTATGTATGTATGTATGTAAAATTCCAAAGAGCACATATTTATAAAATCGATAAACTCTCTTCTTTTGTGTGTTCTCCGCATTTCTTCGAGCAATATACATAATATATTATAATAACATGGCAATGCTGGCACAGAATTATCGATCTCGCCTGGTTTAATATGACAAAACCAAAAAATAGGTTTTAAGTAAAAAAAGTCCAATATGACTTTTTTTTAGTCACTTTGATTTAGCTTTGACATTTAATCTGTAAAGCCATTAGCATATGATTAATTTTCGCGAGGCCGCAGTGCAAGCGACCTGCGCGGGCGCAGTGGCCTTGACATAGACATTGTGATGCCACGCGCTGGTTCCGTGACGTGCGCACCGACAACGATTGTGCACGCCGTGTTTGTTGTGTACTCGTTGTCGCTATGGTTTGGACGAGATACGCTTTTTGGTTTTTGCATTTCAGAATCATCTTCCATGTCCAATATCAAACCAGCTCGATGGAACCATAATATCGTTTTGTCACCGCCCTATAAAGAATGGCCAGTTATGGCTACACAGTCGCGATAATATGAATTAGGGCGATAATTAAAACAAACTATTCCGTAATCCAAGAGATTAAATGATAGAGACAGAAAAATAAGATTTTATCTAAAGCGTTAAATTATAGGCGATTCATTAAATATACTATAGTATTGCTACTAATATATATTGCTTAAGACAAAGAGTTATTATCTTTTTAACATTACATACCCAAATACCCAAAATTTATTGTGATTACAATTCTTCACACACGCCATTTTTATATATTTACCCTTAGTGAAATGGAATGATCTTTATTTACATAGGCTTCAAAAAAGCACTTATAAATCGTCAGAACAAAAAATAAATTAACACAAACCCGACAAAAAGCAGATTCTACCGAGGAGAAACCGGCAAGAAACTCGATAGTTACTCTTTGAAATGCCAAGTCTTAATAGCTATTAAGTAGTGTCAATTTCTTAGTCAAGTTAAATCTATCAGTGCAGACAAATAGCCTATTCTGAGACTAGCCATATATCCTTATCAATTAAATAACAATCTAAAGTAGTAGTCAAAGTCAACATACTCTTTATTTATACAAGTTTGAAACAAACACTTATGAATCTGACGATTCAACAAGAAAATCAACTAATATATGAATCTACCACCGGTTCGGAATGTTGCTTCTACTGAGAAGAAACCGGCAAGAAACTCGGTAGTTACTCTTTTCAACAACATATTTTACAAAGGTGTAGGTATAGATCATATTTGTCTCTGAACCTTGTCGTGAAGTCGGCTTGTCAGATACCAAAATATAAAATAAAGATGTTGACTAAATTAAAGCATAAGCAGGCCAGAGCAGACCGTCAAAACGACAAGCAGACAGACAGATAGTAGTAATTTCTACCATAGTAAGAAAAATAATAATAAATATATAGCCACGAAACCAAGGGTCGCGGGTTCGAATCCCGCTAGGGGCAAATGTTTCGTGTGATGAACATGGACATCTTGAGTCATGGATGTTTATAAACAAATTTAAGTATAATGTATCCGTTCACCTAGTATCCATAGCACATGTGCAATACTTGCATGGAATGACAAAGCCATGACTCGTGCTAAATTGAAATTAGTTTAACAAACTGAAAGAACCTTCTTTAAGACTTTTCTCCAGAGGCAGAGTCATTACTTCAGTCGGTCTTTTGACAAATGTTACATACATACATACATAACATCACGCCCATAAACCCGAAGGGGTAGGCAGAGTCAAAGGGGCAGCAGGCCCCTTTAACCACAATTAGCCAAAAACTGGGCTGGGTTACATGGAAAATTGTGAAAAAGTAGTGACAAGTGGCTAGCTCGTCGCCTACACAATCACATACCCACAATCCCATATACCATTATACGACACGCTAGGCAAGAACCACAAATGGCATATTCTTTTTAAGTCCCAGACCAACATGGGACTTTCACAAACGTTGCTTCGAATAAATGTTCAACTATTGGAAAATCTGCCCTATTTTAACTAATTTGTATCTCGGAAATAGGTAATGAACATTACTTAATGTAAAGCGCAGTTAAGTTGCCTTTCACACTGTGCAAGAGAATGGTCTCCATCACCAATAGTTCCACGGGCCACATTAGCAAACGTACCTATTGTGCATTTGCCCAGTGTTTTAGAAAGCCGATCGAATTCGCGTTGCCTCAGACCGCCTTGACCGATCTCTGTAGATCCGCCATAACTGAGCAAGTCCCAAGGTTACTAGTTGATACATTTCCCTATAGTTGAGAGTATATTAATCATATCACCTAGATTGGTTCAGGACTCAAACATAATGTATCAACCGTCTTCCTATGCCTAGCATATCGTAAACGGTGCCTAATGTTGACGTAATGTTAGGGTATTGGGTGTGTGATTATGTAGGAGCAAGCCGCTTGTTACAATTTTCCATCTAATTTAAGTCGATTTTTGACTGAATGTGGCTGCTGGACTCTGCCTAGCCTTTCGGGTGTTGTGAATAACATTGTGTTTTATTTAATGCCATCATTATTAACGACAGAAGTTAACGACTTATTATTAAGAAATGTCAATGAACCTGAGGTCAATGTTATTTAAAGGAAAATATTTTAAAAATAAAAAAAGGAAAATGTTAACGGTTCAAAATTGTCAATATTTGTGTTCGTCTCCTTTCCTGGTAGGTAGATCCCACGACAAAGTTTCAAAGTCCGATAAATTTCATAAAAACCATTGACGTATAGTTTGGAGCGTTGTAATAAGAAATTCAGGACTCATAATACCTCCTGACAATGTATCATATACTTTAAACAATAAATATATAGGTAGGTATAGGAATTTATGCTTATGATTCAATTACGATCGCGTATTTTTGTTCTTAGTTAGACGTCATGACAATGAATACGATGCTGACTAATTAATCGCTACTTTTACTAATGTTAAAAAAGCAAAAATAGTGTAGATGTCTAGGGTTACCTCGTTTACATGTTGTTGACAAAATTTGGTACGCCGCAAGTTTGAAACTTAGGAGAAACGGATTTAATTGTTTGCCCAGAACCTGAATATATCATTTTGATTGTTTGTTTGTTTGTTTGCATTGAATAGGCTTCAAAATAACTGGAACGATTTGAAAAATTATATCACCAATGGAAAGCTACTTTATCAGCCAGTAACATAGGCTATATTTTATCCCGGTATTCCACGGGATCGGGAAATATGCGGTTGAAACCGCGGGGCAATGCTATTTTTTAATAAAGCTATTTTGTTACTCTGTTATTGAAAATCTGCCAAAATCCATCCAATAAGTTATTTTTTTATATGCTACACTGTATCATGGAAATACCGGTGTCGATATTTAGTAGGTACATATATTTATATGCATGCATTCAGTAAAAAGCTATTATTATTATATTAAACAGACACAGCTTTCCATCCAACCCAGCCCACTGTCCCATGTTGGTCTGGGACCTAAAAAGAATATGCCAACTGTGGTTCTTGCCTAGCATGTCGTAAAAGGCGACTAATGGTATATCGGGTTTTGGGTGTGTGATTGTGTAGGCGACAGGTTAGCCGCTTATCACTGCTTTTTCACAATTTACCATCTAACCCAGCCCGGCTTTATTTTTGGCTAAATGTGGTTGAAGGGGCTTGCTGCCCCTTTGACTCTGCCTACCCCTTCGGGGATTATGGGCGTGATGTTATGTATGTTTGTAAACAGACAGTCCAATTCTATTTAATTGTATAGCTGACACCATCAGTGTCAGTGATGATCATATGGGGGAAGTAATTATTCACCTCGTGCGTAATAACATACTAAAGAAGGAAAAAGATGAAGCTTAAAATTTTCCTGTCTATGGGCACGTGTAAAAAACTAAACTACTCTTCCGTAAATAAAGAGATTAAGATCATGAAGATTTCAAGTTCTCAGCGTCCATCTTTTAAGCGTTATGTGACTAACTCATGTCCTTAATTTAGGTCCAGTTGGACCACGATCCTGGATTTAGAGAGATGGGCCTAAGTATCATTCCACATTCACCAGAATCCTCTGACCCCCAAGCTCTTTATGGATATATATATATTTACAAATCATCACGTCCATAACGCCTGAGGGGTTAGGGAGAGTCGAACGGCGAACCTCCAGCCAAAAATAAAACTGGGCTGTCTTAAATGGAGCATTGTATAAATAATCACACACCCAAAACCCGATAAACCATTAGCCGCCTCTTACGACTAGACATGCTAGGCAAGGAAACAGTTGGCACATTATTTTTAAGTCCCAGACCAACATGGGACAAGCTAGAGTTAATTGTTGTGAAATCATTTCTACGATGTAAGCATGAGAGCCTATTGTGATTTGTATAAGTGTCTGTATCCTAAAAAATACATGTCTGTCTGTAAATCTGTTTGCTCCCACCAGTGAGTGAATCAGCGGACATAAGCCAACATCATGTACTTAATCACAAATGTTACTCATACACATTGGACTGTCCCGTTGGTCGAGTGGCCCTGGCCACGAAACCAAGGGTCGCGGGTTCGAATCCCCCTAGGGGCAAATGTTTCGTGTGATGAACATGGACTTTGTACTCAAGTTATGGATGTTTATAAACGTATTTAAGTATGTATGTCCGTTCACCTAGTATCCATAGTACAAGCGTAAGCTTAGAACTAAGAACGTAAGTTTGGAACTAGGGAATTGGTGTGTCAGTCTGAAGAATTTATTTATTTATTATTATACAGCAAACATTATCCATTTAAAATCGTACAATTGTGTTTTGTATGCATCCTAAGGATTTTAAAGCGTCTTGTTTATGCATTACAATGTTTGTGACACTATTAAATGCTCATATAAATGCAAATTAAACTTATTATTCCTAAATATATTATATGGCGTTCGGTTCTCTCTGCCTACCCCGCTAGGGAAGTGGCGTGAAGTTTAGTTAGTTATTCCTAAATATGCGTCAAGACATTAAAGGCTGGCTTCCAAATGTTTTCCTGTGCCGTCGTTTATGATCGCTACTGTACAAACTGGTTGTGTAGGATTTATTTTACATACATTATCACGACATCATTATCACTATCGGGTTTTGGGTATGTGATTGTTTACGCGACAATATTTTTTCTGACCCAGCCCGGTTTTAACTTGGCTGAATGTGATTAAAAAAAAATAGATTATATCACATACCTACATTGATCTGACTCCGAGGTAAGTAGCTTAAGCATTACGGATATCAGAAACAACTGTGGTATTACAAATATATACTTAAATATCAGATATTAACACCCAGACACAGTACAAACACAAGTATTCATCACACGAAGTTTGTTCTGGATGGGAATTGAACACACAACTCTTGGCATGGGGCAGGGTCACTATCGAATGCGCCATCGAGCAGTTGCGTTAAGGGGGCTTGCTGCCCCTTTGCCTACCCCTTCGGGAATTATAGACGTGATTTTATGTATGTATGTATGTATTATCTCGACCACAATCCCCAAACACAGAGCCTAAGAAGCAATTAACTCCATCATCCACACACGGCCTAAAATCGAATTGTTCTAGATGTAAAATTAGTGACAAGTGGCTAACTCGTTGCCTAAACTATCACAAGCTTAAGACCCAATAATATTATTAGACAAATTAGTGACAAGTGGCTAACTCGATGCATAAACTATCACACACTTGACACCTAATAATATATTAGACTTTTGCGACATGCTAGACAAGGAAAACGGTTAGTACATTATTTTTGAGTCCCGGCTCAGCATGGAACAAGTTATCCTTATTGAATAATTCGTTAATTTTTTTGCTGACGTAGGTACCAAATCTTTTTTTCTCAGACCTTGGCAACCTTAACTGCACTATCAGTCTTCATGAATTTTTATTACTTCCTCCATACTTCGTTTTTCTGCATTTAGTTGTCTTAACCTTTTGGGTAAAACGAGATTTAAGAAAGTACGATACTTGTATTATGTATAAGATTTGCGCACCGTGCAAGTAGGTAAACGAACTTTAAATATCGGGTCCTCGGTGAGTGCACGTATATTTTCAGCAATAAACATATATAAAACATACGATAATGTATGTATATAAACAGATATACAATGCGAAAGTGGACGGATGTAGGAGCCGCGGAAGGCCCAGGCTCACCTACCACGACCAGATTGGTAGCGTATTACCAGAAGGTGATGTTAGGAGTCATAAAAACCGTAGATCTTGTATGAAAAGGATCATGAATGTTGAAGAGGTGAGTGAGGTGTGTAAGGATCGTGCCATATGGCGTTCGGTTCTCTCTGCCTACCCCGCTAGGAAAGTGGCGTGAAGTTAGTTAGATAATATATGTGTGTAATTATGTAGGCGACGAGCTAGCCACTTGTCACAATTTTCCTTTTAACCCAGCCCAGTTTTTTTTTGGCTGAATGTGTTTAAGAGGCTAGCTGCCCCTTTGGGAATTACGGGCGTGATGATATGTATTTAAGATAAGATATAAACATTTTACAAACAGCTTACTACTTCGTTTAAATTGTTAGTTTCGTATTTCGTGGAATGTTTTCATAGATATCAGAATGATGACTCAAAATCTCTGACATCAACATTACTGATTAGTATTATGGTCAACACTATTGTTTGTTTGTAATTTAAATGATACGTAATTATTTTCCGATGTTTAGGTATATGTAAATTAAGACCTAGGATTCATTTTACATACATAACATTACGCCCATAATCCCCGAAGGGGTGGGCAGAGTCAAAGGGGCAGCAGGCCCTTTTTACCACTTTCAGCCAAAAATAAAACTGGGCTGGGTTACATGAAAAATTGTGAAAAAGTAGTGACAAGTGGATTTATTTTAGATATTTGAATAAAATAAATATCAGACTACATCACATACATTGACTGACTCCGGGGTAAGTAGTATAAGCACTTGAGTTACAGATATCAGATTCAACAGTTAAATATTGGATATTAACACCCAGACACAGAACAAACACAAGTATTCATCACACGAATTTTCGTTCTAGGTGGGGATCGAACCCAAAACTCTTGCCGCATGGGGCAGGGTCACTACTGAATGCGCTATCAGCCAGTCGTAAATATATAGAAATAAGATGCGTATTTAAAAATGGTTTTACTAAAGTTTTTTTTTTATTTACAGGTAAATTTGGAGTTCGGTTTTAAGGGTAAGCAGATAACATTAAGAAAAAAAAACTTGAATCATATTACAGTGTTGGTTAACGGTAAATGAGCAACGTAACTGTTACATGATCGCGTATAAAATGCTTAACAAATTACCTTCACTTCATTTTTATTGAGCAATCTAAGGAAGGAGTCCTGCTGAATCAGGAAATTGATAAATGTACGTCATCAGGGCGATACGTGAGCGCCGGTGCGTGCGCGCATCGGATGCGACCAACTCGCGTAATTACGTAGTGCGTACGCTCAGCGCGACGTGACGTGACTGTAAACTGTGTAGACAAGTGATGTTTTTGAACTTAAGATCCACTGGAATTACTTTTGATTTTAATACCACTTAAGTGATTCATGTACTTATGCCAGATTCATTTTGGCTGAATATGTTATAGGTCATAATACTAAATAACAAAAAAATTAATACAACTTATGATGAAATTGAAGTTTGGTAATTAAGGTCATAATTTATTAATAACACCAACGAGAATGGTGAAAATACAACTTTCTTATTTGACAGTTAGTAGAACAAATTAGATTTTTGTTGTATTCCCCAAAATGGTAGGATCATTGATTTAATTATGATATTATAAATACACTCATTGAGATTACCTCTCCTTTTACTTTATCTACGAATAGAAATTTATTAACAAATTATGACAAAGAACAGAATATTTGTGACACTCTTTGAGACAAGCAGTATGTATGCACACTACTAGCTGTTTCCCGCGACTTCGCCCGCGTAGACTAATATTTCTGTATCGTACAGAAACTGTTCATTTTTCCGGGATAAAAAGTAGCCTATATGTTATTCCAGACTATAATCTATCTCAGCAGTTTTTGCGTGAAGAAGTAACAAACATACACACACATACTGACAAGCTCGACGGCGCATTCGGTAGTGACCCTGCCCCATGCGCCAAGAGTTGTGGGTTCGATCCCCACCCAGGACGAATATTCGTATGATGAATACTTGTGTTTGTTCTGTGTCTGGGTGTTAATATTGAATATTTAAGTATATTTGTAATACCACTGTTGATTCTGATATTCGTAACACAAGTGCTTAAGCTACTTACCTCGGAGTCAGATCAATGTATGTGATGTAGTCTGATGTAGTCTGTAGTCTGATATACTCACAAACTTTTGCCTTTATAATATTAGATTTTTATACTTTTATGTAAAATATAATAAGATAATCTTTACTGATAAAGTTATGATTTTATGATGTTAGTTAGTTGTTACAGTTTGGTATAAATATGTTTAATTTCCATTTGCTTATCAAAAG
This sequence comes from Glyphodes perspectalis, assembly GCA_951394215.1. Lineage (NCBI taxonomy): Eukaryota > Metazoa > Arthropoda > Insecta > Lepidoptera > Crambidae > Glyphodes > Glyphodes perspectalis. The sequence goes on along the minus strand of OX596213.1, from coordinate 2,165,109 downwards.
AGCTGTTTTCGCTTACGTATTGGTAATTTCCCTCGTTCTTACCCGGCCCCGAGCGACCCTCATGATCAATAAATAACAAAACATGTTTCAAGTAGGTACTTAGTCATCCTGAATCTTGACTAAGACCAGCTGGAAATACTGTTGCGTTAAAGGTCAAACCGACAATATAAAATGGTGTTTGTTTAAGCGCTAAAGAGAATGGGGTTTAATTTGTTGTAAGGTCTATCTCATATCAACTTTTCAAATTGGGTTAATAATTTTTTTTGGAAGTAATCCAAGCAGTCATTTGACTGGCTCGATGGCGCATTCGGTAGTGATCCTGCCCCATGCGCCAAGAGTTGTGGGTTCGATTTCCACCCAGGATAAATATTCGTGTGATGAATACTTGTGTTTGTTCTGTGTCTGGGTGTAACTACTTAGTATTTAATTATATATTTGTAATACCACTGTTGTTGCTGATATCTGTAACACAAGTGCTTAAGCTACTTACCACGGAGTCAGATCAATGTATGTGATGTAGTCTGAATTTATTTATTTTTTTATTGGTTTTGTAACCATCAGCAGGCTTTGAACCATTTCACTTTTCAGGAACAAAATACATATAACATACATAACATCACGCCCATAATCCCCGAAGGGGTAGGCAGAGTCAAAAGGGCAGCATGCCCCTTCAACCACACTCAGTCAAAAATAAAACCGGGCTAAATACATATAAAATACGATATATTGGTACAGTAGAAGACACAGTTGTGATCTCAACTTCAATTTGTTAATTGAAACTTTACCTAATTTTTGTATTTGCAAATGTATAAACCAAATTCAATTTGCACATACGGCGATGACCACACGAGGTCCAAAAACTTGTTTACGATCATAAAATGTAACGGTGACATTTTTTGGGTCTTTCACGAGGAAATTACTCAGATAAATACGGAAACAAGACAGCGACAAGATTAGTATTTTAACAACTCTTGTATTTTACAACATGCAGCTGTACAAGCTGAAATGAAATAACATGTTTTTTTTTTTTTAACGTACCAACAATTTAATTTTTTTTAATGCATTTGTACTTACGAATTTTCACATCCTCACTTTATAGACTGCACATAAAACAAGATTAAATCTAAAATTAAGAGGATTTTAAATACAACGTATAAATATAATGAATATTAATCCAGAGCAGGGTTGGCAACTCTTTTTTGTTAACTGCTCACATAGTCAGGAACACAGAACATAGAAACGTTTCTATGTACTGTGGTCAGGAAGACAGTAAAATCATGTTCGATATAGCCATTAATGAGTTACATAAAGAAAATTGCACTAAAGGAAATTATATAATATATAACGGGAAGCTAAGGCATAATTATCTTGCTGATACGGAGTAGAGACTTTAAGAAGGGAAGTGGCGTGAAGTTTAGTTAGTTAGTTATGATGTAAATAATCCAATATTATGTGAGTATTGAGCTAACAAAGTTAAAGTTTCAAACAGATTTTACATTTCTGTGCCAGCGTACTTGAAATAATAATAATAATAAATAAATAAATTCTTTAGACTGACACACCAATTCCTTAGTCCCAAACTAGGCTTGTGCTTGTGCTATGGATACTAGGTGAACGGATAGACATATTTACCTAAATACGTTTATGAACATTTTATTTTATTTTGCACAAAATCCACAGCTCTTAATTAATTTTACAAGAAAATTTTATTCTAATGTTAAAGCTAATAACGGATTTTAAATATGTTTGTACATCCATGACTCAAGTACAACTAGAGTCATCATAAATGTTGAAGAAGCAAATGAGGTGTGTAAGGATCGTGCCATATGGCGTTCGGTTCTTTCTGTCTATTCTGCTAGAGAAGTGGCCTGAAGTTTAGTTAGTTATATTATTATGATGAGCACTAGGGTTCGGTAGGGCTTTTCATCAGGAAAACCCTAGTTTGAGTTGTTTTTTTATGTGCAATATCCTACGTAATGTTAGCTAACAAAAGATACCAAGATTAATTGGTATCACATTTGTTTTTTTAAACTTTTTAATCAATTTCAACTAATTAACAACCCTGAAAGAACATTCGACATTATCAATAGTTTTTAGTTTTTTAGTTCACTTATTGTCATGTAAATAGAATTAAGTATCTTAATAATGCATTTTTAGTCATGACGTAATTTTCTCAGCTTCTAATCAATTGAATTTACAATTTAAAAGTCAAATTGGACGACTCGATCTTCGAATTTCCAGACGTGAATTCGAGCGCGTAGTTTTCGTTATCCTTCGGTGGATGTGTTGAGGAAAACCCGAATGTCAAGCTTGGTTATAAGCGAGGGACGAGTGCGTATGGCCACAGTACCTTATCAGCGTTCAAGGAAAGCCTTCAAGTATCTTTACTTTGTGGTTAAGTTTCGGTGATTTTTTTAATAAGTTTATAAACTTGGCCGATTAGTTGATTAGATTTGGTGATTTGTGGTTAAGTTTTTAGGAATTATTGAAAACTTTTTTTTAATGAAAAATGGGTTTGGACAGGGATTTTGAGAACGTTATACCAGTGTCTGTGAAATATTATGAATATGGATATTATCCTGAAAACAAGGTGAGGATTATTTTTTTTGAATACAGTTTGATGTTTTTTTTAATAAAAAAAAAATTACAGCATTCGACTTTATAAAACTTATTATTTCGTATTATATTTTGGGGAATTGGGTACAAAATGTATAAGTCTTCTGAGATTTTGATTTAAATAACCATTTCATTTTTATTTAAGATGAAAATTTCAATTTAAAATTTTAATATATTAAAAATGTATTTAATATATTTAGGTGATAAAATGGAAATTAGCCAAGTGTGTATTTAATCTATTGTACATGTGGATATAGATTGCGTAGTGAGTGAGATAGCGAAATTAAAATTACATCAGCTTATATAGCAAAATAACAGCCTCATGTTGATGAAAGTGAAGTTATAATATATAATGTCATATGGCTATATGTCGTTAAGTACCTGCAAGTAGTAAGTGGTACTGTAAGTAGTACTTAGTAGTAAAACCTGCAAGTACCTACTAGATGCGATATGAGGAGGACCTAAACTATTTTGTGGTAGTACCTAAATAGGTACCTAAGTGGTGTCAAATATCAAGTCTGTGACGTTGACTTTTGTACTTATATGTATTGAAAATAATATATTTTTTTTTATAAAAGATTTATTATCTATGTAACCCTTTGAGCTTTAATAAATCATAGCAATATTGACAAAGCCATTTGGTCCGTTTGACTTTGAAAGCCGAATAAGTTATTGAAATTATTTATCATACAGTATGATTAATAATATTAAAATAATAAAGTTATTTTGTTTTTATGTTTTCACACTTATATTTAATTATCGTGCGCCAAAATTTTGAACCCTAAATCTAGTCCTTGTGCTATCGACACTAGGTTAACGGATAGACATACATCAATTAGTTTGACATTTTAAAACATCCATGACTAGAGCACAAGTGTCCACGTTCATCACACGAAACATTTTCCTCTAGCGATATTTGATCCCGACCCGTTCGAAGCCCGGGTTTTTCCTTCGACGAAACCCTTTTCTAAGCACTTGACCAGCAGATCCTAGATGAACCCAATCCTAATATGTAACAGACTTAGCCGTCTTTAACTTATTGGAGTTTCTGGACATATTTGGAAAATAATAAGTTTTTTGGCAACAAATATTGATAACCCATTGGAAATCTTAGACTACGGGGGCCCTCTCGATTGCGGGGGGCATATCCGCAAAGTGCCCAGTGGAAACGAGGGGCCTGGTCTCAGACTGAATACGTGGACGAAGCGGGAAAAAACTAGTTTTGCATATGTAGGTATATACTATTTCTAGCGACAAGCGAGTTATATGTCTTAGGTACTAAGTCACCGCGCTATGACGCACACCCGTCCTGTTTGGTTGACATTTCAACTTGAGAGCAGAGATTCATAATTTATAGCCTAGACTCCAAAACGGCTCCCATGATATTATGAGATAGAGATGGAAGTCTTTATTTTGATTCTGTAGCAAATTATATTAACACCTGTTAATCTATACTTATAATAATTCTGTAGAGAGGCCAATTCTGTACATGAAATATATTTTCAAAATAACTATCAGGGGGTGATTAGTGATCGCTACTGATGCCAAAAATGCAATCAGTAAAATTTTTGTCTGTCTGTCTGTCTGTATGTTCCTTATATAAACAAAAACTACTTTTCATCACGCTACAATCAATAGGAGCAGAGTAGTGAAGGGAAACGTTGGGAAAACGGGAGAAGTTACTCCATTTTTTAAGCTTCCGTCGCGTGTGAAGCCTTAATGGTTAAAGTTACATAGAAATCATGTATGACGGAAATAGTCTTTATAATATTAACCATTAACGCGGGTGACACCGCTGGCACAGCTAGTATAAAAAATAATACTTGGTAAGATGCATTGTCTAAATACTAAGATAAGCCAAGTCTGTATTTAAAACTTACACCGAGAAATCTCCTCTCCTGGATATTCATTACATCGGTCATTAATGAGACGACTGAGGCAAAAATGTTTAAAGACCCCTTTGTTATCAAAATTTTTTTTTTATTTACAGGTAAATTTGGAGTTCGGTTTTAAGGGTAAGCAGATAACATTAAGAAAAAAAAACTTGAATCATATTACAGTGTTGGTTAACGGTAAATGAGCAACGTAACTGTTACATGATCGCGTATAAAATGCTTAACAAATTACCTTCACTTCATTTTTATTGAGCAATCTAAGGAAGGAGTCCTGCTGAATCAGGAAATTGATAAATGTACGTCATCAGGGCGATACGTGAGCGCCGGTGCGTGCGCGCATCGGATGCGACCAACTCGCGTAATTACGTAGTGCGTACGCTCAGCGCGACGTGACGTGACTGTAAACTGTGTAGACAAGTGATGTTTTTGAACTTAAGATCCACTGGAATTACTTTTGATTTTAATACCACTTAAGTGATTCATGTACTTATGCCAGATTCATTTTGGCTGAATATGTTATAGGTCATAATACTAAATAACAAAAAAATTAATACAACTTATGATGAAATTGAAGTTTGGTAATTAAGGTCATAATTTATTAATAACACCAACGAGAATGGTGAAAATACAACTTTCTTATTTGACAGTTAGTAGAACAAATTAGATTTTTGTTGTATTCCCCAAAATGGTAGGATCATTGATTTAATTATGATATTATAAATACACTCATTGAGATTACCTCTCCTTTTACTTTATCTACGAATAGAAATTTATTAACAAATTATGACAAAGAACAGAATATTTGTGACACTCTTTGAGACAAGCAGTATGTATGCACACTACTAGCTGTTTCCCGCGACTTCGCCCGCGTAGACTAATATTTCTGTATCGTACAGAAACTGTTCATTTTTCCGGGATAAAAAGTAGCCTATATGTTATTCCAGACTATAATCTATCTCAGCAGTTTTTGCGTGAAGAAGTAACAAACATACACACACATACTGACAAGCTCGACGGCGCATTCGGTAGTGACCCTGCCCCATGCGCCAAGAGTTGTGGGTTCGATCCCCACCCAGGACGAATATTCGTATGATGAATACTTGTGTTTGTTCTGTGTCTGGGTGTTAATATTGAATATTTAAGTATATTTGTAATACCACTGTTGATTCTGATATTCGTAACACAAGTGCTTAAGCTACTTACCTGGGAGTCAGATCAATGTATGTGATGTAGTCTGATGTAGTCTGTAGTCTGATATACTCACAAACTTTTGCCTTTATAATATTAGATTTTTATACTTTTATGTAAAATATAATAAGATAATCTTTACTGATAAAGTTATGATTTTATGATGTTAGTTAGTTGTTACAGTTTGGCATAAATATGTTTAATTTCCATTTGCTTATCAAAAGAGCTGTTTTCGCTTACGTATTGGTAATTTCCCTCGTTCTTACCCGGCCCCGAGCGACCCTCATGATCAATAAATAACAAAACATGTTTCAAGTAGGTACTTAGTCATCCTGAATCTTGACTAAGACCAGCTGGAAATACTGTTGCGTTAAAGGTCAAACCGACAATATAAAATGGTGTTTGTTTAAGCGCTAAAGAGAATGGGGTTTAATTTGTTGTAAGGTCTATCTCATATCAACTTTTCAAATTGGGTTAATAATTTTTTTTGGAAGTAATCCAAGCAGTCATTTGACTGGCTCGATGGCGCATTCGGAAGTGATCCTGCCCCATGCGCCAAGAGTTGTGGGTTCGATTTCCACCCAGGATAAATATTCGTGTGATGAATACTTGTGTTTGTTCTGTGTCTGGGTGTAACTACTTAGTATTTAATTATATATTTGTAATACCACTGTTGTTGCTGATATCTGTAACACAAGTGCTTAAGCTACTTACCACGGAGTCAGATCAATGTGTGTGATGTAGTCTGAATTTATTTATTTTTTTATTGGTTTTGTAACCATCAGCAGGCTTTGAACCATTTCACTTTTCAGGAACAAAATACATATAACATACATAACATCACGCCCATAATCCCCGAAGGGGTAGGCAGAGTCAAAAGGGCAGCATGCCCCTTCAACCACACTCAGTCAAAAATAAAACCGGGCTAAATACATATAAAATACGATATATTGGTACAGTAGAAGACACAGTTGTGATCTCAACTTCAATTTGTTAATTGAAACTTTACCTAATTTTTGTATTTGCAAATGTATAAACCAAATTCAATTTGCACATACGGCGATGACCACACGAGGTCCAAAAACTTGTTTACGATCATAAAATGTAACGGTGACATTTTTTGGGTCTTTCACGAGGAAATTACTCAGATAAATACGGAAACAAGACAGCGACAAGATTAGTATTTTAACAACTCTTGTATTTTACAACATGCAGCTGTACAAGCTGAAATGAAATAACATGTTTTTTTTTTTTTAAACGTACCAACAATTAAATTTTTTTTAATGCATTTGTACTTACGAATTTTCACATCCTCACTTTATAGACTGCACATAAAACAAGATTAAATCTAAAATTAAGAGGATTTTAAATACAACGTATAAATATAATGAATATTAATCCAGAGCAGGGTTGGCAACTCTTTTTTGTTAACTGCTCACATAGTCAGGAACACAGAACATAGAAACGTTTCTATGTACTGTGGTCAGGAAGACAGTAAAATCATGTTCAATATTGACAAAGCCATTTGGTCCGTTTGACTTTGAAAGCCGAATAAGTTATTGAAATTATTTATCATACAGTATGATTAATAATATTAAAATAATAAAGTTATTTTGTTTTTATGTTTTCACACTTATATTTAATTATCGTGCGCCAAAATTTTGAACCCTAAATCTAGTCCTTGTGCTATCGACACTAGGTTAACGGATAGACATACATCAATTAGTTTGACATTTTAAAACATCCATGACTAGAGCACAAGTGTCCACGTTCATCACACGAAACATTTTCCTCTAGCGATATTTGATCCCGACCCGTTCGAAGCCCGGGTTTTTCCTTCGACGAAACCCTTTTCTAAGCACTTGACCAGCAGATCCTAGATGAACCCAATCCTAATATGTAACAGACTTAGCCGTCTTTAACTTATTGGAGTTTCTGGACATATTTGGAAAATAATAAGTTTTTTGGCAACAAATATTGATAACCCATTGGAAATCTTAGACTACGGGGGCCCTCTCGATTGCGGGGGGCATATCCGCAAAGTGCCCAGTGGAAACGAGGGGCCTGGTCTCAGACTGAATACGTGGACGAAGCGGGAAAAAACTAGTTTTGCATATGTAGGTATATACTATTTCTAGCGACAAGCGAGTTATATGTCTTAGGTACTAAGTCACCGCGCTATGACGCACACCCGTCCTGTTTGGTTGACATTTCAACTTGAGAGCAGAGATTCATAATTTATAGCCTAGACTCCAAAACGGCTCCCATGATATTATGAGATAGAGATGGAAGTCTTTATTTTGATTCTGTAGCAAATTATATTAACACCTGTTAATCTATACTTATAATAATTCTGTAGAGAGGCCAATTCTGTACATGAAATATATTTTCAAAATAACTATCAGGGGGTGATTAGTGATCGCTACTGATGCCAAAAATGCAATCAGTAAAATTTTTGTCTGTCTGTCTGTCTGTATGTTCCTTATATAAACAAAAACTACTTTTCATCACGCTACAATCAATAGGAGCAGAGTAGTGAAGGGAAACGTTGGGAAAACGGGAGAAGTTACTCCATTTTTTAAGCTTCCGTCGCGTGTGAAGCCTTAATGGTTAAAGTTACATAGAAATCATGTATGACGGAAATAGTCTTTATAATATTAACCATAAACGCGGGTGACACCGCTGGCACAGCTAGTATAAAAAATAATACTTGGTAAGATGCATTGTCTAAATACTAAGATAAGCCAAGTCTGTATTTAAAACTTACACCGAGAAATCTCCTCTTCTGGATATTCATTACATCGGTCATTAATGAGACGACTGAGGCAAAAATGTTTAAAGACCCCTTTGTTATCAAAATAAAGTACTTCCACGGTCCTTTCAAATACGCACACACAAGTGCTCTGATTATCACGCTACACCGTGTATCCACACTAATATTTTATAGCGAAAAGATTTGATTGTTTGTTTGTATCGGATAGGCTCTGTAATTAATGGCCCAATTAAAAAAAATCTTTCACCAATGAAAAGCTGCTTTATCAGTGAGTAACATAGGCTATATTTTATCCCCGTATTCCCATGGGCACGGGAACTACGCGGGCGAAACCGCGGGGCGCTGCTAGTATATACTTCTAAAGCCATGACATTGCCATTTACATTTGCAAAGCTATGTTAGCCATGACATTGTCCATCGATACCAGCATCCTTCACACTGTAAATGACGTCACCAGTCTTTAGGGCATACTTTGCCTGATGACCCATTGTGATCTCAGTTATGGTGCTGGAACCAGACTTTACAGCTTTTGAATTAGCTGTGGCGGTCAATTAGCACACTACTAATTGAGATCTATTGAATACGGACGTTGTTTTTCCAAGTATTAAGTTGAAAAATATGTATTTAGAATGTAATAAAACTTAATAAATTTACTAAAAGCAACGTATGACGCAAATACGAACGTGTCCGTATAAAATAGAATATCATATTTCTAGTGATTGTACAGTCGAAATAGATTTATCTTTTTGATTTTATAACTCAATTTATGCCGGGCCGGGCCCTAAAAAGGCCCTACGAAATCAAAGGCCGTGAGTTTAAATTTTTTGAACTCACGGCATTGACAGGTGCGTTGGTCGAGTGGTCAGAGACCCTGGCCACAAAACTAAGGGACGCGGGTTCGAATCCCACTAGAGGCAAATGTTTCGTGTGATGAACATGGACATTCGTACTCGAGTCATAAACGTATTAAGTATGTCTATCCGTTCGCCTAGTATCCATAGGACAAGCTTATAAGCTTGGTTTGGAACTAGGGAATTGTTGTGAAGAATTTATTTATGGATACAGGTCTTAAATACCGATTTATATATTATGTATATTTCACTCTTATTCAGCGTGTCGTATGCTTAAAGCTAGCAAACAAACCCATTGTAATAACCGACCACACATCGACACGTCATGTTTTGTTTTCCTGATAGGAAAATCAATTGATGTATGTATCAAAATATAAAACACAGCATCACGCCCATAATCCCCGATGGGGTAGGCAGAGTCAAAGGGACCACAGGCCCCTTTAACCTAATTCAGCTGAAAATAAAACTGGGCTGGGTTAGATGGAAAATTGCGAAATAGTAGTGACAAGTCGCTAGCTCGCCGCCTTCACAATCACATACCCAAAATCCCATATACCATTAGTCGCCTTTTACGACATGCTAGGCAAAAACACAGTTGGCACATTCTTTTTAAGTCCCAGACCAACATCTGATGTATGTTTAATGTATTGGAAATGAGCAATTTTCAAAAATACATCAGTTTGGTCTGTAAGCCTACAACTAGGGTTATTTTCAAATGTCATTTAGACAGCACACCTGACAGTACTTGGTGGTCGTCCTTGGCGATGATATAACACCACCGCGATATGTCACCGCGTTAATTAAATTCTCGCCGCATGCAAATGTCGCCTCTGCAATCTAGATTCGGTACAAGCCGCGCTTGTGTGCAGATGCGCATGCGCAGACACGTGGCTCACGTGCCCCTTAGCGAAATTGATGCCTAATTGGTACTGAAATGCGAGGTTTATAGATTCTGATGAACCAATGATACTATTTATTGACCTTAATCCGGTCAAAGTTTACGAAGGCCATGTAAGAATATGTTGTTTTCGGACACTAGGATGTCCACAAAAATCTAAATGAAAAATATTCAAAAATAACTATGAGATGGTTTTCACTCAGGAAGCCTTTTTCAAAAAGAATTTACGAAGGCTCTTGCACACTCGGCGTTTCTCTTGTGATTTTGCTAATGTCAACAGGTTACGGTGACCAATTATAAGAAAAACATAAAATACAATTTTAAAATGAAATTATTTCACTAAAACATCGAATATGCCGCTACATTCTAGTTTGACATGCCTAAGCAAAAGGCTCAATGGTCCATGATTGTTTTGATTTTGATCGGATATCACTTGACAATTTATCTGTAAAAAATCACTAATCTGTTTCGGTAAATTTAATTATAATAATAATGTAAAGGTAATTGCGCACATCACAAATCCACATGCTAAATACTCAATTATTCCTTGTATATGAAGGAAAATCAGACGGCTTGCTTTTATGAGTTCCATGACTCATGGATGCATCATGGATGAGTTGTCCACAGTGTGGAGACACGCCTTCAGTGTAGTGACGATGTGGCAAGTACGTACTGATTAGAGAGCCTACTGTATACGCACATTGAGGATAATTGCGTCACAAAGAATCCAGAGGCCTCATTTACCTCAATAGACCGACCTGTCTCATCAGAAATATGTTAAACTAGCTTTAACGGATTTTTTTCTTCTATTCGGGAACAGTAGGTACTAAAAGTAGAATTGTACAAAAATTTAAAAGTAACCTTGACCCTGACATTTGTAGGTCTGAAAAATGTCACGATGATTGGTTAATGAGTTGAGACGTGAACACATAACAAGCATCGAATATACGTCAACATGTGTAATATGAAGAGAATCTTGTATGTTAGTCAGTAATAAAGTTTATTAACTCTCACAGTAAATCTAAATTGGTTTAGTTGCGTTATTAAGAGTGACGATATTTTACTCTTAACCAAATTCAGGCAAAAAAAAAGATTGGCCTAGCCCAATTTTTTTTTACACGGAAAATTGTGAAAAATTTGTTACGTCATCGCCTGACAATTACACACCCAAAACCCCATATACCATTAGTCACCTTTTACTACATGCTAGGCTATACTAACACGGACGGCACATAATTTTTAAGTTCCACATTAACAATATTACTAGGATGGAATTGGAAAATCCGCGAATTCGACGAACCGCGAATTAGACCAACCGCGAACCTTATTTTGAAAATTGGATAAAACGCGAGTTGGACCAAACGCACCTAAACGGTTGAAAAATATACTAGAGAACATAATAAAAATATAATAAACAACTATCGGAAGCGGAAATAAATAAAGAAAAGGATATAAATAAATTGTCATCAAAATAATTTCCAAAAAGTTCTTTTAAAAGAGGTTAAATGCACCAAGGTAAACCGGCGGGTTATCAATTTATTTAAACTGCAATGTGAACCGATTGGCGGAAGCAACAACAATTTAATGTATTCCGTTTTGTAAAGGTCTGCTGAATGCACAGAAGCAATTAATTTATCACTTTCAATATATTACTTACCCACTTAATTACCATCTTGTCCGTAATCCCCGAAGCGGTAAAATTCAAGGAGCAACAAAGCGTATTAAACCAAAATAAAACTGAGTTGAGTTAGAAGGAAAATTGTGAAAACGTTGTGCCACGTGGCTAGCTTATCATCTAAATTTCACTACTAACTAACTAGGTACATACAATTCACTATATATCAATATACAGATAAAATTGATGTGGATCAGGTGGAAAATTGCAAAATGATGTGAAAAAAAAACCTTTAAATTTGTTCAGTATTAATTAATTAAGTCCTGTCTATGTTTGTATGTATTCGCGGTTCGATACCTTTTTTTTTACACGAGGAATGCCTGACTCACCTTCACCCTGCCCGGGGGGACAGAGTGGTGTGTGGGGCTCCCAGGGGCCTCTGAGTCGGAGGCCCCCTTTCCGGCCAAAGATGGTGAGTGGCCGGGGTATACCCACCTAACCCCGCGGTACCCCTCGCTCGAGTGGAAGTGTCATGGGGACACGGTTCGATACCGGCTAGTGTCAATTATTCGTGTTATGAACACACCAATTTTTATTGGAGTCATGGATGTTTATAAACGTGTTTAAGTGCGTCCAGCCGTTATCTAGCATATAATATTATGATTGGAACTGAGTTAGAGATTTGAGTGCCAGTGTGAAAATGTTGATAAAAAAAATTAAATCCTCAAAGAAATTAACTCAATATACTAAGGATTTATGACGAAACGGACAAGACTCGCAAACTAAATATGGTTAACAAATGACACAGCCATACACTTTCAGTATTTATATAATGTACGATTTTATTACCTTACTTTTTTCCTACCAGGAAACTCAATAATTAACAAGCATAATTAGGCGTCTATTGCCTAATTAGGCGTCTATTGCCTAATTAGGCTGCCTATTATTGGTTTATTTATTAGTAATATTCTCAATAGTGAGGGTCGTAATCATTATGCGGAACGAATACAACTTTCATGACAGTTTCATTGAAACTATTTCCTTGTTTTCATTTTATATATTTTCTCTTTTGCATTTTCTTCCGTGTCTAGTAAGTGGTTATTCCCAATAGTCGGCATTTATCCCCCTGACCCGTCGGCCGTAGCAATGGGTATTTTGACTATAAACTTAGGATTTGAGAAAGACATATTCTAACGTTGAATCGGACCCTACTAAATTTCTTTCTAGGAGTCTTAAATTCATAGAACCAGATAAATGAATCATCATAATATTGTCATCATTTGCCTACGATTATCTTTTGTTCATACTAAGGGTCCACTTGATGGATTATAGTTTGTAATATTCTCTGGGCTTTGTTATCATAAAGCAGGGGAACCAGACAATTGAACTATGTTTACATGTTCTTGTTATCAGATGAAATAAGATTTGTTACCATAATTCCTTCACAATCATGGGTCCCCGTAAGTAAGCTCTGATGGTCAATGTGATATTTCCATAGATAAAAGTAATTGCAATGAGGCCCCAAGCGGCGAATTCATACGCGATAGTGCGTATGAATTCGCCGCTTGGGGCGCTTGTGTAGCGTGAGGTCTCCGAAATGTCAAATGATGGTCTAATGTGACTGTTTGTGGGTTGGCTACGCGGGTTTATTCCTATTATATTTACAAACACGTGAATGTTTTGAAGGGACATAATTGACCCTGCGAATCGCTAATAACCACTGCTTTAAGACAGTTTTATCTTATGGAAACTTATGTCCGCCTTTTTTTTCGAGCAAAACGGAACTGCCCAACACTGTGGCATGGCCAATACGATTATTCTACGATTTTATTGTATTGAATATAATTTAAAAGTAAATTTTTGTTTTGCCGCCCGTAATAACAAACTTTGACAACCGCACTTTAGGACCTCACTCTACAGTGGCGCCACCTGGTGAGACAAAAAACGATAGTCCTCATTATGTATTTGTTTGTATACAAATATTTCGCATATACCTATATCCAATAATAAAGTCATTTATTTTCCATCAGTGTTTGATTCCTCGTGTCACTTCTATTGCATTTGTGCATCGAAAGGCAAAGTCGAATGCGCTGTTCGCTAGGATTGCAAATATGAAGGGTCATTATGCTAGTTTACATAAATTTTATTAAGAATAATTTATTTAACAAGGTGTTGGTGAGTGTTGTCATCATTGTTATCAGTTAACTATTTGCGTATAAAACGTGTAGTGTGTTCGTAAACCATATTCTGTTTGGAAGTTGGTAAAAAGTTGTATTATACATACATACATAACATCACGCCCATAAAAGTCGTATCCTTATTGAAAAATGATATCTTTTAGGAACTACACGCTTTTTAACTATTGCGTAATCTATCAAAAAAAAATTTTAAAACAGACATCGAGTCATTATTTTTAGTATGTAGATGACCCACGTAAAATACTTTCTGGACTTCCCATAGGGTCAGAAGCCATACGTTGAAACAACTTATTAAGTAGGCTGCATTTCATGGTTTCTATTGATAGAACTTTCTGTTGTTGGTACAAATAAATTAAGGGACTTAAATACTTGATTTTAACATACATACATAACATACATGACATCACGCCCACGATCCCCGAAGGGGTAGGCAGAGTCGAAGGGGCAGCAAGCCCCTTCAACCACATTCAGCCAAAAATAAAGCCGGGCTGGGTCAGATAGAAAATTGTGAAAAAGCAGTGACAAGCGGCTGACCTGTCGCCTACACAATCACACACCCAAAACCCGATATACCATCAGTCGCCTTTTACGACATGCTAGGCAAGAACCACAGTTGGCATATTATTTTTAAGTCCCAGACCAACATGGGACAGTGGGCTGGGTTGGATGGAAAGCTGTGAAAAAGGAGTGACAAGTGGCTAGCTCGTCGCCTACTCAGTCACATACCCAAAAGCCCGTAAACCATTAGTCGCCTCTTACGATATGCTAGGCAAGAACCACAGTTGGCACATTCTTTTTTTTGTCCCAGATCAACATGGGCCAAGTCCCAGACCAACGTGGGACAAATTGATTTTAACATGTTTTATCATATGAATAATAATACCAAGTGGGTACTTACCCCTTTATGTTACAAGTTTAATAAACTCTTTTAATCTTTACAGCCATATTTGCAGATGTATATTGCACTCAATAGTTTTACAAATAAATACCGCAAAATAATAAAGATTACTATCTGGTTTTATCTCGATAGCTCTATTGTAAAAGTGGATTAACTCTATGATATAACATTTACAAGTATCTAAGATATATCTTCAACGGTTTTCTGTTTTGAGGCGTTATGTTAATAGACAAATATAAACTATTTATTACCTAGCTTCTGCCCGCACCTTCGCTCGCATGGTAGGTACGTCGATAATACATAAGGATGTATAAACTATATTATTTTAAAGTTTTATTAAAATCCTTTCAATAGTTTTAGCATGAAAAAGTAACATATATCCATATATCCATACAAACTTTCGCGTTTTTAATATACCTAAGTAGGATGTAAAAGGAGGATCTGTTTTGCTAACTAACGGATGAACCCAATAGGTCTAGAATCGTCAAATTGTTCAAATATTTCACATTACAAGACGTATGTGAGAACTAAGGAGGGATTTTTGAAATTTCGTCTTGTAAGCACTTAAATCGGTGGACGGAGCTCGGAAGAAATACGAATGTTTGGATGATTTTATGTTTGGTACTCGGCGGGAGCAAAATTTCGGTTGATTCCGCTGTTAATTTAATATGTACCAAAAAATATTCAAAATAAGTAGCAAAATTCAGTTTTTGTTACGCCAACTCGGACAAGTGCGGTTATGAAAACTGAAAATAATATGGTTGAAATTTGTTGATTCAGTATGACCTTTGAAGTGTCTTGAAATGTTTGCCTTCGCTGCCATAACAGACTTGTCGTAGTTTGTAAGGGTCCTATTATAATCGGGTAGTTATTCTTGGACGTTGATATTTATTGAACAAATCGTTGTTTAGTATGTACAAACAAACATTTTTTAAAACCTTTTTGTATTGTACAAAACAGATATTAGTCCCATGTTTTTTGGGACTTGAAAATAATGTACCAACTGTATATCGTAAAAGGCAGGGTTTGCGGTTTTTTTTTAATTTTCTACAACCCAACTCCATTTTACTTTTTGAGTAAAAGAGTTTAAATGTGTTTACCTTGATGCCCATCTGTCTATCTTTTCAGGGATTGTGGACGTAATATGTATCTAGATGATAGTGTAGAATTATTTTATTTATTGTTATTGTTTATTCATCAAATAGAACATGACCTCAATGGAACACAACACATGGCATCGATGCATGTCTTATCGCGATATAGCGGAATTAATATCATTTCACCAATATCGATAGTGCGCGTGATGTCCAGCTATAACACTAGGCAGAGGTTCACAACATTTTAGTCTATAAAATGTAATTATAAGTGGAACTTAAATTTAATTACGAGCAGTTTTGAATGTTTTCGACTGCATACATTTTAAATCTTGTGCATAATACAGTAAGAAAACAATATTCAGTGATGTAACAATAGAAGCAATTATATTAATTTTAAACTTTGGAGGTATATATAGTGCATACAAATTTTGTCACATATACTGTGAATTCAATGATAATGGAATGTTACTGAAGTACTGTTAAATCAATAAATATCGACTAATACACATGATCTTTGAAGTAGGTCTGTCCGTTTTTTTATCTAGTTATTTGTATCCTGCCTTTGAAGATTTCAATATTCGTGCAAATACAATAACTTTCCCTAACTCTCTTCCTGACGAAGATACAAATAAAAATTGTACCAAAGAAACAAAAAAAAACTGACCAAATCAGCTGACCCGTTCTCAAATAATGTTACTTATGAAAACAATTGCCTTTTTTAATTTAAATTTTTGAAATGACATAGTTGTCCATCACTATCATGACTCCGATCAAACGCATCTTCGAGTCATAGAGTTAACCTTTATGACTTTAGACGTTAGACTATTTTATCACTGTACCTACCTAGAGATTATAATGACCTTTAAGCTGCATAATTAACAAAGGCTGAACGATGGAAAATTAAACAAACAACTGTCGTCCTCACGCTATCTCTTTGTTTAGATGGCGGCAACAAAGTTCGTATCGCTAGACCTTAGGTCGCATTGAAAATAAACATTGACTTAAGAATTGATAGATCGTGGTCTCAATATTAAAGACAAATCAAACAGTTACCTTCTTCAATCATGTTTTCCATAAATGTTTACTAAGCAAATGCTTTTCATTAAAAATGTTAGATAAATAATTTGGAATTTAGATAATTCATTATATCAGTTACTTATTTGAGCAACTCCTGTCTGTATATGCTATTTTTTTTTTGTATCGCGAAGAATGCTTTATGCACTGTTACCCGGGGGGGGGGGGGGGGGGTCTCCCTTGAGTAGGGGGCTCCTGCTCCGGCGAATGGTGATGGCCGGGGTATACCCACTAAAACTCCGCGGTACCCCTTATCGCCTGAGTGGAGGTATTAAGGGGGATCTCGGCACAGCCTTCGCTGCCGTAAACACCTCCGGCTGTCTGTATATGCCTAAACCGTCTACTCTATGCCTTTCTTGTTTACGCTGTGTCCAAAATGATCACACTATATCTTCATTTTGTCTACATTCCGTCTACAGTCAACACTTAGTTTTACATTATCTCTACACTCATGTAGAAACTCAAACATTATACTTTCATAGTTTACTTTAAAAAGCGATAACCATCGACTTAACATCAATTCAGGTAAATTGTCACGTATCATTTGAAGGAGACGAGTAAAGCCCCCGCAAGTTATTATCTTGTTTTATCCGCATATCGCGATCACATAGGTATCGCTTATCCATAAATATTTCTCGCCGTAAGACCGTAGCCGCGCAGAGGCGTCCACCCCAGTCAGTCTAGAAGCGCGGCTCGGAAAAATAGGCCGTATACCTGGTTCACGCGAGCGCGACAAAAGTTCCTAAGTCGAAAGTAATCTGTGCATTAGTTCGATATTCAAATTTTTAAAAAGGAATTTTATTTTCGCGCGGGAGTACCTAAATCCGTTCCGATACGCTGAGTTTCTAAAACGATTCGAATTTGCGTTTTGATTAGTAAATCTGTTCCTGTTTTATTGATAAGGTAAGTTGTGTATTATTTCTGATAAATTATGTATGTCAGGTCATCATATTTGTGATTGATATGTTTGATAACATTTAAATAAGTTATCTGAAAAATCACTGAGCAGTCTTACTTTTTATCTTTTTTATATAATTGTATTTAAATTAAGAACCACAACATGTACCTATATTGTTTTTATTTAGAAAGTAGTGTTTTATGGCGCCGAAAACTGAACACGGCTTTCATTTCAGCCAGTCAACACCACGGATGTTGCACGAACGGAAGTGCGTAATAATGCCCCTTACTAGGAAAGTAGTAAACCGTTTTATTACTACAAGAGTTACAATTCTTTCCGGATTCTGAAACAAGCGCCCTTCAAGACGCCGTGTTTATCAATAATGTGCATTAATTTACTGTTGATTCCGCAGATAATTAGCATGAGACTTAAAATATCTAACATGCCTTAGTTAGGTAGTTAATTAATATTATGAGGAAACACTTTTATAGCACTTGTTTATTTTATTTTCTACATTGACAGAACAGCGATGGATCTAATTTCATTGTTCGTACACGTGTAACAGTCCGATATTTCAGGTTAAACCCTTGAGGGTTGATATATCATATAGGATCTCTTTGGGTGTCTCTGTTCTCTGAATGAGCGACTTATGATTCTATTACTAAAGGGGGTTTCGCGGAACCAATGATTTCCTTGGACCCATCGCCAGGGTTCCCTACTTTTCGCATAATAATGACTGCTTGAATATTCAGCAATCGTCGATGATTTGGAACCGGTAAATCAAGACTATTAGTGGTGATTTTTTGTGTTGTCTAGTTTATGATTTATAAACTATTTAAATTCTTTGGACATTTGGCGGAGTCATACAAAACTTATTTCCCTGACCTCTAACCACCACACCTACCTCCCGAAGGTCTTCACCGCCCTTACGTAGCTGATATTGCAACTGCACAAGGTTATGCAAACTTCTTTGTCATGTAAATTACTATGGAAGGAAATTCACCGAACGAAGTGTTCCCCTCTCTGTTAGAACAGACTATTGAGTTTACGATTGAAAGGATTGAATTGCCATTTTCAATCAAAGCAGTTTAAAATATCGGAGGAAATGGCTAAGTATATATTGATTTTTACGTAGATGTTGCTTCGTAGATCTTTATTAAAGACAGATTAGACACCATGATATATGTTCATTGATCAAATATGCACTGAAACGAATAGCTATTTGGCAACAACCAAATGTGTAGTGGCAGGGATCGAACCCACATCCCATATCGTTTGCGTAGGAAATGGTCCACATTACGACAGTTGGGCAGTTGAAATATCTTCTCTGGACACGCCTTTGTCATAATGAACTCATTAACCTACCTTCAAAAGCTTTGTTTAGTTTAGGAAAGTAACACTATTTATGGTATTTTAACATACAGTTAAATAAGATTGCGAGTTGCTCTTTCAAACTTCTGTCTAATAAATTTTGACATAACAGGCTCTTACTTCTATAGTGTTAAAACTTTATGTAGTCATGTCATACATAATTGAAGTGAATGTAACTACTTAATGATATAATCACTATAAAATAAATATCCGACTACATCACATACATTGATCTGACTCCGAGCTAAGTAGCTTAAGCACTTGTGTTACGGATATCAGAATCAACAGTGGAATTACAAATATATACCTAAATATATATTGGATATTAACACAAGTATTCATCATACGAATGTTTGTCCTGGGTGGGAATCGAACCCACAACTCTTGGCGCATGGGGCAGGGTCACTGCAGAATGCGCCATCGAGCCAGTCATTATATGAAATGGTTTAGTAGTTACCATAGCCGATAACCACAGGTGAATAAACAATTAACTTACATATTATTGTCTTGTGATAGTAAATTACCAGTCAAAATGTCAGCTGTTACTAATCTATGGTAACATACGTGAGTAATATAGTCATCGACAGAAATATACTCTTTGTTTTGTAAAAGAAAAAATAAGCATTTTTGGTTTTCAATGGGTGGGTTTTATCTTTCACGATTAATTTTGTGTATTTTTTTGTAAATAAATTGAGTGACACAACATCGTCTATATTTAATTGACTGTTAGGTGGTAGATTCTATTTACATTGCTTTGTAGATTTTTGGAAACTTGACAATTTATAAGTGCTTTATTGAGGCCTACATAAATTAAAAAATTTCGAATATTTTAGAATAAATTTTATATCCTTTTATCAGATATCAAATAACTGTATTTAAATGATAAACCACAAAGTATTGCTTTACTCTTATGCATTAATTCCAAGTTAAAATACTTCGTATGATGTATTTATATACTTTTTTAGCTTGAACCACCTTAGATCGAAGTTTATGCCACCTGTCTACTCCGTGTCTAAGAAGTTGGTGTTGCGTATAAATACTATGCAAATATGTATTACGTGCTGTCAAACGCAACCAGCAGTCTTTGACATATTTAAATACATAATTTGGCATAGGGGAGTATATTTGGGAGTTCCCGCTATGTCAGATGTCAAAAAGTAAAAAGTATCGAATAATTTCCTACAGAGGACAAACTACCTGAAAGTTGAAATTTTAATACAATCTATAAGGAATGATGAAAATGAATGAATGAAATGAAGATGAATGAATGAAAGAAAGATGAATGAAGGCACTTAAAGTTTTACAGGATTTTTTAGTTGACATAATTTTTACTCACTGCTTCGCTCACGTTAATGTAGATTTTTCACCGGATTTTTTTTTTCTTGATGAAAAATTCGTTACCTATTCCTTTCTATCCCCCTAACAACGTATATTAAAAATTTCGTAACAGTTAGTTAATCAAAATTAAAACATGAAAAAAAAAACACTTTCTCATTAATAACACTTAAAATACTGTTATGTTAACAAGCCGAATTATACCAACCAAAGAAACCTAATAACGCTTTCTTATTGTATAACGGTAACGAATAATCTTAAATTAAATGGTGTGTTACATGAATTAGGGCACTGGAATTCTAAGTCACTGGTGTACGGTCGCGTGAGAACCAGCCCGAAACAACCACATGCCTTGTAGTATAAATATTGTATCAGGCTCCGATCTAGAAGACCTAGCTATTTACTTATTCAAATAGGTACATTTATTGCTAGGTAACTACGTGACTTAAAGCAATAACATTAAAATATTTCGTAAGTTTGACACACCCGAAAGTTAGTCAAGTTTTTTAGATATAATTTTGATAAATAATACATTAACTTACTATAATAATAATATATTTTTTTGTCATTTTGATGATTGATGATTTGATAATCGCCAGTTATGCGTGGCTACATAAATTGGACCGCTTCGACCGGGAAGTACAACTCGCAGAAAATCAACAACAACAATATAACATCACGCCCATAATCCCCGAAGGGGTAGGCAGAGTCAGAGGGGCAGCAGGCCTCTTTAACCACATTCACAAATAAAACTGGGCTGGGTTATATGGAAAACTGTGAAAAAGTAGTGACAAGAAGCTAGCTCGTCGCCTACACAGTCACATACCCAAAACCCGACATCCCATTAGTCGCCTAGTTATGACATGCTTGCCTAGCATGTCGTAAAAGCACAGATTACTGAATTGCCTTAAAATAGTAGCACTTGTGCTGCTCACATGGTGAGTGAGAGTACCGCAGGTCTCAACCTTCAAAAGGCCATCAACGCATCAGCTCTCCTCTCTCTCTCATCTGGTGATGCATTTGTCTTTCAGTATTATTTCACCAGTGAGCTTGTGTTGAAAGCTATGAGGGTTTGAGAAAAATGTTTGGTCTTAAATAAAATTCAGTACCTACATATTTTTTTCAAAAAATAGTTAATTTACTTACGTGTAGTATATTCTAAGCTGATTTTACTGATATGCTTTTAGTTTATAATCTCATTATGATAACTCTTTAGTTTAAATTGTTTGATAAAGTTTTATAGCTTAGTCTAGAACATTATTCAGTTAGTATTTTTTACTTATTTAATTCAAAATGCACTAATCTTTAGGTAGATTTACGTTTTTATCATAATTAGTTTATGAGAGTCGTAAAAATTGGTTCTACTGGAGAACTGTACTTGACACACATGCGTATAACAAAAATATTTGCTTGCGATTATAACCTGTTTATACTGTCTCATATAATTACATTTATATTGAACCAGTGCCCTCTAAAGTAGCAAAAGATTCAAATGCCCCCTAATATAAAACGGATTTTTCAAACCTAACTGGGTTGTACCTTCTCTGTGGAATCCTCTAGCTGAACGGGAATAGTGGGATGATGGGTGACTGACTGCCTCGTTGATCTAGTAGTAGCACGCGACGCCTAAGGACCAAAAGGCACTGGGATCAAAGCCCGGGTCGGGCAAAAATTTCTGGCTGGTTATTTCAATATTAAAATTACTCGTAACAGTCCGGAGTCAGAAAGTTAGCGGTATAATCATCCTTGTGCCTCAGAAAGCACGTGAAACCGTTGGTCCTGCGCCTGACCTCTCACCGGTCATGTCGAATTGCCTTCTCACCGGACTATGAGAGTGAAGGAATAGAGAATGCACCTGTTTGCGCACACTCTTGTGCACTATAATATCTCCTGCGCAGATGGCTAATCCTTGTTGAGGTTGGCCACCGTGACCGATATCGGTTAGGAGGACATTATTATCTTATTATTACTCACTTTTCTACCTAAAGAGATTTATTATAAGAACCAGAGATGCACATGATTCATTGAGACCAGGGGGAATCTGAAAGCGATAAAATTCTCGCTGCATCGCTAACGCGTCGCAACTTCACTGGACAACTAGTCTTATCTCCCTGATTTACATCACATTTTAGCGTGACAATAGACACATCACAAATATAGACGGACGCAGCTACGTCTCATTTACGAGTACAATGACAATGTGTCCAAGTTGTTATTTCGCGTTTGTAATGGGATTCCTACGTGGAATTCGGCATCACCAAATTATGGGTTTTGTCACGAAATTGCGTGCGATGTTTTTGTTTAATACTTGTGCACGCTGGGGCGGCAAAAAGGTTAACAACATAATAATGTGTATCGAGCCTGACTTTAAATAGCGAATTTGGTGTATTCATATGTAAATATATAAATAAATAATAAATCAATTCTCCAGATTGACTCACCAATTCCCTAGTTCCAAACTAAGCGTAAGCTTGTGCTATGGATGTATTTAAGTGTTTCTATCTGTTCGCCTAGTAAGGCATGTACATGTTCATCACACGAAACATTTGCCTCTAGCGGGGTTCGAACCCGCGACGCTTGGTTTCATGGCCAGGGTCTCTAACCACACGACCAGCGGGCCTGTCAATTTATGTAGCTCAGACTTATTGGCGAGAATATTCCTACCATGCTCTGTGTCTGTTGTATGAAACCATTCATCTAAATAATACGCTAAAATGAGTACCCAATTCTTTGCTTTTGAAAATTGTTTCTTGTCTAAGCCATATTCTAAAGTATAGTACAGATTAGACCCCGGGAGTCTGAAACACCCCGCTGTTTCCTCTCGGTCCCAGCTAACTGGAGGACTGAGTAACCTGGGTAAAAAAGGTAGACATGTCTCTACTTTGAAAGAAAGGTATCGGTATATGTCCATCTGCAAAATTACATTCATCGAGTTTTAATCAAAATCTATTTCAAGCGTCTAAGAACGGGACCTAACGCTAGGAAGACAAATGTCGCTACGTAAATAAAATAAAAAATAATGTCTTCCTAACCGACATCGGTTACGGCGGCCAATCTCAACGAGGATTAGCAATCTGCGCAGGAGATATTATAGTGCACAAGTGTGTGCGCTAACACAGGTGCACTCTCTATTCCTTAACTTTCATAGTCCGGTGAGACGGCAATTCGACATGACCGGAGAGAGGTCAGGCGCAGGACCAACGGCTTAACGTGCTTTCCGAGGTACGGGGGTGATTAAACCGCCAACTTCCTGACTCCGGGCTGTTACTGAGTTATTTGGATATTGAAATACCCAGCCACAAATTTTTAGCCCGACCCGGGATGTCGCTACGTTAAACGTTGATTATTCACTTTATAGTGCATTATAATACGTAGCCGATGAGAACAAGTCACGTGAAAGTTATAGAGTCATGAAATCGATCTCTCCAGGCCGCTGTTTATCGATTATCGTTTATCGTTTTCAATCAACACTTTATGATAGCAAAACTCATTGTAAACTAGAGAGTTTGTACGTAGATACCTCAGACCAAAATAATAAGGTAGAGACGTAGTCGATTTCAAGGGAAAACGGCGCTTATTTAAAAAAAAATTACTAATGTAGAGCATATGTTTTCATATGCTAAGGGTTTCTATAAAAGTCAAATAGCTCTCATTACACCTGAAATCCCGACGGGGTATGCAGTGTTCAAGGAGCGATAAACGCCAAAACCGTATCAAACAATGTTGGGTTCTATGAGAGGAGCGATAAGTGGCTGGCTTACACAATACACCATTAGTCGCCTTTTACGACATGCGACAAGTACGTAAGGAACACAATTGGTACATTATTTTTGACCAACATGGGACATCATATCATCTCATAAAACGTATAATTAAAACAAGAAGTATATTTTTGTTTTGTCTTATCCGCTCTGAAGTAAGTAGTCCTTGTTACCTCGCATCAAACGTCTATTTCGACCTAACCTAGGCAGTCGGGGATTGCGGGCGCGGTGTTATGTAACAAAAACAATTCTACTAAGTTGTATAAACGTTATCAAGCTTCAATATCTGCAACATCAACTCTGATGTCAACTACCCATTTATGGTCCCCAATCAAATATATTATTACGCAGTTCGCATGTGACGTACGCGATTCTCGGAAAGTCGCGTGAGCGATTTCGTGCAGAATTAAACGTCCGCAATGTTATTATATTGCAATTACTGAAACCCGAGTCAATTTCTTGTGGTCTCCGAAGTGGTCAGACGGGGGGCTCGGCAAAAACCTGACCAATTGGGTTGTTTACCACATGGCCAAATTAAGGGCGGCTGTTGTTGAGAAAAAAAATGTAATGTGTAATGGGCAATTTGGTGTTGTCGCTTTTGGGAGCATTGAAAATGATATATTTTTTATGTGGACGTTTTTGGGCTCGACAGATTGTTTTCTTAAACTTGGTACCATAAGAATTGCAAGGTCAATAAATCTGTCAAAAAAATGTCAACAGTGAGTCTGCTACTACAAGAGGAGAATTTTAGAGATACTGCCGATCCATGATTGACTTAAATGAGGCGTTATTATCTAGTATACACTAATATTATAAAAAGAGAGATTATATTGTTTGTTTGTATTGTATAGGCTCCGGAACTATTGAGCCGATTTAAAAATTCTTTTACCAACAGTAAGTTACTTTATCAGCGAGTAACCTAGGCTATATTTTATCCCTGAATTCCCATGGGAACGGGAACTTCGCGGGTGAAACCGCTGAGCGCTTCTATTTCAAATAAACCTTTTGTCTTGGAATAGTTCCTGTATGGTATCATAAAAACGTCTGTCTATAGATGCCCAACAAACTGCACATTCCAACGAGTATGGATGTATAACCGTGATCCAAATTTGTCTGTTCCCCTATTTAAGGGTAAGGAAGGTCGGATCGGCAGTCGCTTCAATGTAATTACCGGACTCGCTAAATCCTGGATCATGGTCTAAGCGGAACCCGTCTAAGCACGACATAACGCCAGAAAGATGAAGATGCCCGTCAAACTGTACTAGTTATTTGATTCTTATCAGCGGTAGGTTAGCTGCGTATCAACGTGAGTACTTGCATCATGTAATATATGCAGACACGCCATTCATCAAGGTGCATTCTTTTCCTAGCTCACGTTTTGTCCCACGGCTGCATTTAAATATAGTTTATTTATTATCACAAACATCTCATAGTTCTGGACATCATGTTGTTAATATGTACATAAAGTACAAAGTTTGCTTTGCACAGATAATATAATCTCCTAGCTGACCCGACGCACTTCGTAACGCCTAGTGGGGTAAGCAGAAGAGAGCCGATGTACTACACATACCTACTTACACGCATTGACAGGCCCGTTGGTCGAGTGGTAAGACCCTGGCCACGAAACCGAGGGTCGCGGGTTCGAATCCCGCTAAAGGCAAATGTTTCGTGCGATGAACATGGACATTAGTTCTCGAGTCATGGATGTTTATAAACGTATTTAAGTATGTCTATCCGTTCACCTAGTATCCATAGGACAATAATTAGATATTAATATAATAACATAATGCCACGTAACCACAAAGGGGTAGGCAGAGCCAAAGGGACAGCAAGCCCCCTTAACCATTCAGCCGATATACTAAAACAACATGTATTTATTTTGAACACAACACGTTTAATATAACTAGTGATCGCACACTGGTTGAAATTCGACCATAATTCCTTTATTTTTTTATTAATTTAGAGTATTTCTCACGCATTATTTATTGAAATATCAGCTTTCTGCACTTCTTCTCCATACAAACTTTAACTGTGCCAAATCTCATACTCCTCCGTCCGCGTGTTCTTATAAAAAACGGTACAAAGTTATGGCTTCACGTATTAAAATATAGATTAACTACAATAAAGTCATTGCATTACTATTTGCCAATCACTATTGGAAACGTCAGCAATAGGAATGTGTTGTGTAAATTATTTTATTATAGTAATTGCCTTAACAAAGGCCG
Source organism: Glyphodes perspectalis (assembly GCA_951394215.1). NCBI lineage: Eukaryota > Metazoa > Arthropoda > Insecta > Lepidoptera > Crambidae > Glyphodes > Glyphodes perspectalis. The sequence continues at coordinate 2,138,416 of OX596213.1, read as the reverse complement.
GCAATCATAAAAGTTAAGTGCCGTATGTCTGTTACCTATATGTAATAAAACATACATCATTACTAGTATATAAGGTTAGTACTTGTTTGTATCAATTGCTAAACTAATTATAGACATATAGTTTTATCTTCTTACTGCCATTATATAAAATAATTATGTACTCATTCGTTTCAAATTAAGAAAACTGACCATAAAACATTAATAAATAAATATCCGACGACATCACATACATGGATCTGACTCGGAGGTAAGTAGCTTAAGCACGGATATCTGAATCAACAGTGGTATTTCAAATATATACTTAAATATTGCTTAATAACACCCAGACAGAAAAAACACAAGCATTCGTCAAACGAATGTTTGTCCTGAGTGGGGATCTAACCCACAACTCTTGGCGCATGGAGCAGGGTCACTACCGAATCGCAAGAGCGAGGAGGGGTACGTTGGTAGGCATAGCGTTCCCAGGGCTACTCTCGAGAAGCGATGCGGCGGAACACTCCGGGTGTTTTAGTCAGTAGGAGTCTGACATACTTCCGCAGTTCCCCCGAGCCGTGGGAGATCCATGAAGGATTTCACCCGAGAAAGGGTCTCTACCGAATGCGCCATCGAGCCAGTCAAATACATTACCTAAACCTAGTAGAGCCATCAGATTAACACAATTAATGATCACTGAATTTTATAACAATCCGTTCGGGTAATTCCGCTGGAATGTTATTGATTAAATAAATAAATATTGATAGATTGCAATTAACATTCTCAATTATCTACACTTACCTACATAATGTATTATGTACTCATTTTTATAAAGGTAGTATGCCCATATAAACATAAATGCGGACATGTTACACTTTTCCTAACTCATATAGAACTATAACTAACTAACTAAACTTCACGCCACTTCCCTAGCGGAGTAGGCAGAGAGAACTGAACGCCATATGGCACGATCGTTACACATCTCACTCGCCTCTTCAACAATCTATAAGTATTAGAAATATATTTAAATATAATGTTATTGGATTATCGTATTAAGACGTATGCAATTCGCATGCATCAGCTGCAACCGTGCCATGATTAGCACCGTCAGTTGTCATTATTATTCGAAACTAGATAAGCCCGCGGCGTCGCGCGCTCGTGTTTTAACGACATATTAATGTAATGGGCTTCGCGTTAGTTTTGTGTAGGAGGACTTGAACAAAAAAAAAACACACACCAACAGGGGACGTATGAAGCGTTTTTCTTGTGCCCCTTGGCACCTTATACACATTTTTCTTTCTTTCTTTTTTTAAGGAAGATCAAAACTTAAGGCTGTAATTTTTTCAACCGACTTCAAAGGAGGAGGTTCTCAATTCGAGCGTATGTTTTTTTTATGTGTTTTCGCGCATAACTTCGTCGTTTATTATGCATTTACCCGCGCTGATTATTATCGGCATAGCCGATACCCGTTATAATTTAAAATATAAATAAATTTCAAGATGTAGGTAGGTATTCATTTGACCAAGAGGTAAATCTAAACATTGCATTCTACCAATGCAGAATGTTCCTTTTTTTGGATTCTACTGCTATGTACCTATACTGCTTATGTATACATACTTATAAACTCCCGATATTACAGTTTTGTTATACATTACATTAGATTTATACATATAAAATAAATATCCGACAACATTACATACATTAATCTGACTCCGAGGTAAATAGCTTAAGCACTTGTGTTACCGATATCAGAATCAACAGTGGTATTACAAATATATACTTAAATATCAGATATTAACACCCAGACACAGAACAAACACAAGTATTCATCACACGAACGTTTGTCCTAGGTGGAGATCGAACACACAACTCTTGGCGCATGAGGCAGGGACACTACCAAATGCGCCATCGAGCCAATCAACTGATTTGGACAAACTAAATTTCGCACATATTATATTAGTTAGAATGACTATTATGATGTATATGGTGAGGCGTTTAAATAGTAATGGGTCTATTAAGTTGTATGACAGTTGTTATACAGCAGCCCATTACACATGGCTACTGATATTTCCTTCATTCACATAATAAACAAGTGCTTGGAATGAATAACTACCATTTTGTTCTATTAAGACTTCACATTCCTCTTCTCTAGGTTTATGTATCTATTAAAAGTCAATATTAATACCTGCTTACAGTATTTACGAGTAATCATATTCCTAGCGTCATGTCCCGTGCTTAACCCTAAGATAGGGGAACCAGATTTTTTATAATAATCCCCAAAGGGGTAGGCGGAGTCAAAGAGGCAGAAAGCTCCTTTAACCGCATTCAGCCAAAAATAAAACTTAAGAATTAAGCAAAAGTGGAATATTAGGGGAGGATTACAATAATGATAAGGGTACCCAAGGGGATCATTAATATATAAAGGAGTGTCAAATTCCATCTTTTTCCGTCATTCCTTTACGTGATCTTGAATGCAATGTACAAAGTTGTCTGTAAAAAAGCAGTTTATGATTTTTGACACTAGTTACAGATTAAAATTTAACATAAAATAAAAAAAATTGCCGTCATCCGGAAGAGTAGAAATGGACAATAGAATTTCTACCAAACGCGGAGGTGATAGTGACACATCCGCGCGGAACCGGATGTGGAGAGAAGGCTAACTGGTCCTAGGATATGATCTACATATGACATGTTCTGAGACTAACGCATAAAGGATCTAGATAATGCACTACACTATAAATTGATCGATAGTTAGTTGTGTTTAACTTTTTGCTACCTAGCCTGTATACCAATTCCACTTTTATTATTATGACACACTCAAAGTCAAGTCAGTCTTTGCGTGTCAAATTGGTCCGGTCAAATCGGGAACTTCCTTTTAAAACGGACTAAGGATAAATATGAATGAGTTTAAATATTAGAAGGTGAGCTAGTTATTTAAGTAATCATAAATAATCCCCTCTGGGATTCGGGCGGGCCGGTCGCTGAAGGGCTTTGAGGTACCACCTTACTACAAGTGTCGTAGCTACTCAGGGGCAAGGCGGAGCAGTGCCCCGGGGCCTCCAAGCTCAGGGGGCCCTTATAACCTGATTATACGCCCTACTAGGAAAACAAAATATTTGATTGAATGATTGAGCTTTGATTTTGATGTCCATGAATATTGATGTAATCTGAACAGAGGCCCCAGTTTCTTTTTTGCCCTAGGGCCCTTGGTCACCTTGCTACGCCACTGCTTACTACCTAGTAAGGTTCAGCCATACCCAAGAGGAGCCTCCACTCGAGCGATGAGGGGTACCGCGGGGTTGTAGTAGGTATACCCCGGCCGCATTGGCCGGAGCATTGACCTCTAATTCCAGAGGACCCCGGGAGTGCCACACACCAACCTGTCCCCCGGGTAATGTGACGGTGTGTAACGCATTACCCCGCGTAATACAAAAAAAAGGTAATCATAAAACATACTTGTTTGTAATGAGTTAAGCATGAAAACAGGAGAGAAAAGAATTTCACAAGGAGAAAATTTGTAGACTGTCGCAAGAACACAACAGACAGAATAGGAGTTCAATATTCACAAAAACTTAATTTTTATCACATTTATTACCTACTCATACTGAAATAAACTCTCTGAGATAGTTATCTCCGCGCGTCGCGTCTTTAGCTTGAGTAAGCGATTTTATCACGTACTTGCGAGTTACGTAATAAAAACACTGTGTAAGTAAATCCCCTGAAGAAAAACTTATGTACCTACTTACATACCTAGCCACTAAGATATACTTATTTACATTCATATATACATAACATCACGCCCATAATCTCCGAAGGGTAAGGCAGAGTCAAAGAGGCAGCAGCCCCTTTTAACCACATTCAGCCAAAAACAAAACACGGCTGGGTTAGATGGAAAATTATGAAAATCCTATTCATAATTTTCCATCAATTATATTCCATATATATAAGTACGAGTAACATACGAAGATCATAATAAATATTCACACTAGAACATAGAAATATAGTTTTCAACACACTGACACTCCATTCAGGAGAAATGTTTCATGTGTTATAAATCTGTGATGATGAAATAAATAAGTAATACGCACTTTATATGACGATAATACTTACCTTTTGGAAGTCTTCATCTAGACATGGTAGTTAAGTAGCATCTTGGCTGGGTTACTTAGTGCTTCATTTGCTACTAGAATGACGATGTTAAATCGATTTAACAACTAAGTACACCGAATCGGTAAGATGATTTATTTTATCCCATTTCAAAACAATCAAATCACCAATGAGGTATCTGAGTAGCTTAATATAAAAGTTCCCCATAGCGTGTGCTTTAGAAGCTTTATTATTTATTTATCTTTAATTCTTATTAAATTTAACTATCTATGACTAGTCATGTACGAGTCGTTATTAAAATAAAAAAAACTAAAGAAAGCAAGTTTTGAGAATTTCTTAACTCTGTGTTGCTATCGTAACAAATGTCAATAACTATACCTTTTAACTTGAACCAAGAATCATTTCAATTTATCAGTAAAGTTTTGGTTTAAACTAGGTTACCTACTACTGATTGTCCAAAAACAAAACACTTGGCTACATTTTAGCCGACAACCCGATAAATAAATCAAATATGACAGATCACATCTCTTTATCGAAGACATGTCCCATGATAAAGTATTTAACATTATCATGGGACATGTCGCTATTTCAAATGTGCACTCGAACAGTGCTGATTTTGTAACCCAATGTTGTTCGTTTATCGCGTTTTGTTGGTGTTATAAGAAGTGGTATCTAAAGTCTATATAAGTGGAAATAGTGTTAGTGTAGTCAAAGTACAAGGTAACTTCAAAACGTTGTCCCTTGCCGTCATACCTAAACATTATAACTATCTAGAACGTTGAATAATTTGTATCACAAACTGTATATATAAGCTAAAGATAGAAAATCGAATTCAATCCGAGGTAAACAAATATAATACTTATTTCAAGGATCTAAACAAATGCTGATTGGAGTATTAAAGAAAGCGCTCTTAGAAAGACGGCTCAGAGTAAATAACTGTTGTGTTATAGGTGCTGTTAAAGTACTTTTGGTAAATTAACTACATTTAAATTTTGGTTACCCATCCAAACCTTGACCGCGACGAGTGCTGCTTGACTTTACAAAACAGAGCTGAACATTTTAATCATCGTAACTGGGTAACGTGTGTTCAAACAAGCGACGGTGATAATGTTCGGCATGGGCGGCAGCGGGCCCAGCCTGATGACGCCTCTGGGTCTCGCCGTATTCGGGCCGGGGCCGCTCCTCGCCGGGATGGCGGTTTCTGGCGCGGCAGCCGCCACTACCGGCATGAACAGCTCCGTGCTGGGGCCCCGAGGCCACGTAGTCGTAGCTAATGCCAGTAGACAACGAACACATAAACAATCGTTTACTGCAGGTAGAAGACCGGACTCCATGACCTCGGTACGTGGAAGATCTGTTTGCTTGTGTTTGCATCCTCCTCCCTTCAAAGATTGATTCTATCATAGATGAAAACGGATGAAAATATCCAGGACCGGATTACTTACGCCCGTATATACTCCCCTACCGCCCCCAAATTTTAGCGCCTCTTTATGCCTAACAAGCTTGTAACGTCCTGGCCGATTTTTTATAGATTGACCAGACAACAAAAGTCGTCTTTGAATTTTTGACGCCTCTTCCATTTTAGGCGTCTCATGACATCTGGCGCCCCAATCGCCCACCCCTGAAGTCGGCACTGAAAATATCTATACCTACATACATACATACATAATGTCGCGCCTTTTTCCCATGGGGGTAGGCAGAGATCACGTACATTTGCATTCTTCGTTTCAGGCTAATTAAAGAGAAGATATGTAATGAACGCATTAATTGACCACGCAAGCAGACATGGCGTGCCGTAATTTTTTACCTTTTTGCGCACACTAATTTGGGGTCGATTTACCGTTATTTGTAAAACATTTGTGTTATTATTGGCCAAACAAAGATTTCCAAAGGCTGGTAGGTAGGTTAATATATAGAAAATATATATATAGGTACTGAAATAAATAGTTTAATAACGTCTTTTAATGCCTTTGAGTGTTAGGTATTTCGTGATTTCCTAATGAGTAAGTATTTAATTGTATTGTACTTTGCAGACTTTATTAGACTTTATTACCCAGTCTTAATTATGTTACAAAAATGATATCATTGACGTACTTAAATTTCATATACTTACTTAATAATTTAGGTCTAGGACTATAATAAAACCACCGATTAACCAGCGCATGTTGGGTAATCAGTAGTAAGTATACTGTAATATAAACTAACTAACTAACTAAACTTCACTCCACTTCCCTAGCGGGGTAGGCAGAGAGAACCGAACGCCATATTGCACGATACAAACTGTAATATAATGTTCAAGAATTTACTTTATATATTACTTAAGTATGGATAGGTTGGTATATTTGTGTGTTAAATAAAACGTTTCAATTGATTAATACATGCGATTTCACGGTCTACAATTCTTTCATTTACATGAATTTACAAAAACAGAAATGAGATGCGTATGTTACTTCCTAGTAGGTACATTATTCTATTTAACGCATGTACCTACTTATTAAGACGTAGTTATCTTTGCATAGCTTGAGTATCTCGTTGACGTTCCTCCAATGTTTTCACTGGTTTCCAAAACAAATGGATTGTTATGGAATAGCCAGGCGTGTTAATTCGCCGAAATGGTTGTTAGTGTAGCTTAAGATACCTACTAACGTTTTGTTTTGTAACACATAACCACTTACATACTGATATGAAGGATTGTGAATGGCACATAGATTTTTCAATAACTCGTTCTTGCAAAAGTTTAAGTTTAAATGCCATTCTTTAATAAACATTATGCTCACACATCATTTGTTTATTAAAATAATGTTAATGAGAATAAGTAATTGTCCGATAAAAAGAATGAAAGTACCTACCTTTATCTTTACATTATTATCAGACATTTATATACCTAAAATTATATTTTCCAATCAAATGAAATGCAGTGATTAGACCAATTTCATAAGCCATATTTTATTATCTTTAATTGATGAGATAGGTATAATTATATCAAATATCTATTTTTATCTAAAAAGATAAATAAATAGCTTATATTTTTGATAGAAAGCAAACGGACTTAAGTACTTATGACTTTGTAAACTTTAGCCATAAGTATTTAAGTACCCAGTTTCTCTAGCAACTTATCTTGGCGTACCAACACTACCAACTTATTATTTAATTAACAAATTTACGTATTCACGAATTAACAGTAGTCGTCATATCTGCTAATCCCCATAATATATCGTTACAGTACAATATATGTAAGTACTACTTATTCAGAATATATAATTTGTAATTACACCTATAGATACTTACTACATATACCTACTAAAACAAATGGAATATACCTCCCAGACTAGTATGGAATAGAATAGATAAACTTTATTCGACACAGACAAAATAAACGCAAGCTACAAGAATAAGATAGAAACCAATTTAATGTGTGCCAAAACGGCGCCAGCTCAGCCCTGTCGTGAGACTACCTGATATCAGGCAGACCACGACGCTGGTTTTCAGCGGGTACCTGGTCTGCTCCGCGCATCCGCCCCCATCCACGGTACCTATCAATCTAGACGAGACACACGGCGGAAGAAAGCAGATGCGCGAAGCAAAGGTGCGGCTGTGGCGAGAAACATATACAAGAGAAGAAATAATTTAAAACGAAATAATAAATAACATAGCAGTAAAAGAGAAGACAAGAAATAATAACAAAAAACGACAACACAAAAAACACATAGTTTTCGGCAAAAAAAACCCACAAGGATAATAATATTACCAAACACCTACATACTTAATACCTTAAATCATTTTACAAATCGTGCATTCATTTATTCAATAAGAATATTATAAAATTTATATTAATCTGTGGCAGTAATAATCTAATTACATTTCATCTAACTTCAGTTCTATTTTTAACTGAATGTGGTTAAAGGGGCTCCTGCCCCTTTGACTCTGTCTACCGCCTCAGTGATTAAGGGCGTGATGATAAGTTTGTAAACTTACTTTCGTACTTTACAGTTCAATCAATTGCGCCTATTAAAAAGGAAACAGCAAAAAATATTTGGTTTGTTTCGTTTCATGTGTGACATATTTTACAGGCGCTATGGATTGGATTGAACATTTATGCTAATAAAAACATATCTGAAAATATTTGTTTGTGTACAATTGAATTAAAATATTATTTGAACTTCGATTACAGGTGTTTATTTAGTTCGGACTTAATAATGTTTACATCGCCACATCACTATCGAACTGATGACAGAACTAATATTCAAACGAATATCAACTTTATCACACACACCCAAAGTTTATATTACTTCGTCGTTTACAGCGTGACATTGACAGACGTCATTCGCAATACGCAAAATCCTATCGTGTAAACAAAACAAACAGTTTTCTTTCGGATACCGAGTGGTGTAGACTTGTGTAGTAAACTTCAAGTTAGGTGTACTAATGTAAATACTTCGTTAGAAGGGTAGTTAATTCAAAATGAGGTCGTCTTTGTATCGTAATCGGCCAGGAAGCGACACGGAGAGGGAACCTCTGTTACCAGCTATACCAGTGAACAGTCACATTTCTGCCAGCTATGGGCTTGAGGTATGAATAACTTCGTTATGTTATGACCTTGTACTGGTAGATAAACTTGGTTAAACATTCCAAAGTTTATAGGAAATCATAAACATTTAATTGATGATGTGAAAGTTTTAAGATCAAATGACACACAACAACTTTCTATTTTACTTAGTTGTATGTTGTATTCAAGATATGGTGTAATACAATGTATAAAGAATGAAAACATGATTAATAAAATGTCTTTGTTGAGTTTTTTTTAAACGTTTTAAACATCATCTGATAAAATGCGTCATTTTAAGATAAGAAGATTAATAATATTCATATTAACATTATAGCATCGCCCCATGGTTTTATTTGTGTGTAAATTCATTTAGGAATGCTTTATCTATACTTATAATAAATCTGTAGAGATCAATTCTGTACATGAAATATATTTTCAAAATAACTATCAGGGGGTGATTAGTGTTCGATACTGATGCCAAAAATGCAATCAGTAAAATTTTTATCTGTCTGTCTGTATGTTCTTTATAGAAACAAAAACTACTCGACGGATTTTAACAAAACCTAGTACAATTATTCTTCATACTCCTGGGCAGGTTATAGTATACTTTTCATCACACTACAATCAATAGGAGCAGAGTAGTGAAGGGAAATGTTGGGAAAACGGAAGAAGTTACTCCATTTTTTAAGCTTCCGTCGCGTGTGCAGCCTTAATGGTTAAAGTTACATAGAAATCATGTATGACGGAAATAGTCTTTATAATATTAACCATAAACGCGGGTGACACCGCTGGCACAGCTAGTATAGAATAAATTATTTCTGATTTTTTTTGAGATATTGTTATGAATGACAATACAAATCATTACTGCTTCTACATTACTACATTTTTTTTTATGTGTAGAGTGCAAAAATTTACCCAGAAATTCATATGCTAAAGTTTCGATTCGTGTTTCATTTAGATATTTTTTTAGTACCTACCTATCTGTCTGTTCCAATAAGATAAAATTACCTATCTATATTTTGTTTACAATTCAAATTTAAATAAATACAAATTACTTCAGAACCATATTTTCCTTTGAAAGCAGCTGTCCTCAACTGCAACTGGAAGTAACCAAGTTATTGTTCCACCTAGTATTGCAATTATTTTGTATGCTATTAATTTCGAATCCATTAAATGAACTATGAATGCACAGAGTAAGTAGGTACCTACAAAATAATCCTGCTAAACCTATAAGTTTGTGACATGTGACACCAAAATTAAAATCTATTACATACAGGTTTAAGTTAAGGTCTGCTCCTTGAAAAGCAATTAATGGATGGGCATAGTCTAGCTATTTATATGTTGAGGCTATCTTCAACATGGGTAGGGGATGTACGTACATATATATATGTATATTTTAAGACACATCTATAGTACCTATACTAATATTATAAAGAGAAAGTACTGCTAGTATTATATATACATACATTACACAATTTTACATACCATACTATATAAGTAGGTTTCATACACTATGCTACAATTGTTTACTTTATATGGTAAGTAAGAGTGTGGTAAGAAGTAGGAGAGAGGGAAGGAGGAGTGGTAAGAGGGCCTGAGAACCCCTTATTTACACCAGTGGTTCAAGAGTATGCTATATCAGTTTATGATGTAGGGTCCATGTAAGGACATGACCCCAAACTTAAGGTTGCTGGTTTATGAGAGTACTAACAGCGCCCCGCGGTTTCACCAGAGTAGTTTCCGTTCCCGTGGGAATATGGGGATAAAATATAGCTTATGTTACTTCCAGATAATGTAGCTTTCCAATGGTGAAAGAATTTTTGAAATCGACAGTAGTTTTTGAGTTTATTCATTACAAACATACACACACACAAAAAAATACAAATTAATACAAATCTTTCCCCTTTATAATATAATTATTATATTATATATACAAATTGGTTGCAGTGGTGAGCAGCCACATATCTCTTTACCGTTAATTTAATAGAACTCTCTTAAATAATATTTTGATATTGGCCAATATCTTGGATATCCTAATGATAATAACAATTATAATTTGTTTTATTAAACTCATAAGGGAACATTTTACCAAATCAATGAAATGGATTAATAATTACAACACTAATACAATTGCAGTCAAAGACATCCTTAGAAATACAGCTTCAAGGGAAATGTAGATATGTTCACAGATGACAGATACAGATTACATGGTTATGCAGGTTGCCACATGTGACTAGGCTAGAATTACAACTTGTAACATTTTATGCTTTCTGATTTTGTTCTGTACATTTTCTGATATATGATATGGTTTCACTGTTATAGTTATGAACATCTGGCATATCATTAGGATATATGTTAAGTTATGTAAATGATTGGGAGTAACATTGGAGTAATATTTGAGTTGGTGTGCCTCAGGGATGTAACCTTCGCCTCTTTGTGTATATCCTGTACCAGCTATACTCAACCTGCGGCCCGCGTCGGGCCTTTGTTATATTGGCTCAGCTGAAGTTATAAATTGTAAACGATTTTTTGAATTACGTTTTGATTAAGCCCGAAATAATTTTTGCTTGCGGCCCTCGACACCACGACTAAAACGTGTTTGTGGCCCCTGTAAAAAAAGGTTGAGTATGGCTGCACACAGTATATACTAGAAGTATAACTGACATACTACTATTTGCAATGTTAAAGATACTATTGTAATGATATGGAGCTAATGCCAGATAGCAATTTTAATGTAATAAAAAAAAAATGATTAAGGCCGCACATCAAGTTTTATGAATCCGTACCTAGATTTACATGTCCATCTTTGAACCTTTCGCAAATGAGACGCGTATCCTTACTATAGGCTAGGCGACAAGAAAATTCTTCCCGTCAGTTAAATTATAAAAAAATATTAAACACGTATTATTTAATTTATTTGTGAAACAAACACTGACGAAGATACAGTGCATTCAAGTTGCGCGTGACGTCACGCCTATGTGAAATTTTTACCAAATAGTGACCCCGCGAGTAGTAGTCGCAAACCCCTACTCCAGAACTTTGATGCTCATTATCTTTGTTTTTTTGTTAACTTGATAAGCAAAAAATAGGTGTCTTGTAATTTTGTATCATCTAACAAACGGACTTAATAGAATGATAGTTTTTTAACCCAGTCTTAATCCCTAAATTATTGGGGACTAGCATCGCCCCGTGGTTTCAGCCGCGTAGTCCCCGTTCCCGTGGGAATATGAGGATAAAATATAGCCTATGTTACTCCTTGATGAAGTAGCTTACTATTGGTGAAAGAATTTTTCAAATCGGTCGAGTAGTTTTTGATTTTATTCATTACAAACATATACACACAAAATCTTTCCTCTTTATAATATTAGTATAGATGAAGGAGGTAAAATATTATATATTTTGTTTCCAGCGAGCGGAAGGCAACGGGATGGCGGAAGTGGGCGTGTCGCAGACGGTGCTGGTGGAGCCTCGGGGCGACTCGGGCCGGAAGCTGCCGCAGTACATAGCTGCATTAGCAGGTATATTTGCTGTTATATAGTATATGAGAAATGTCCTGTGGCCTATGGCCTGGTTTACTCTTAGGACATCTGAGCCTCATCACGAAAATCACAGTAGGTTGCTTCGTCGTCGGGTTTCTTCACCCTTTGGGGGCGGTTTCGGGCCTCGAGCGGAGTGCTCATTGCCCGGACGTCTTCTCCCGAGCTCAGGGTGTTTTGAGTCTCTCGGCTGGGAGAGTCCTCCCCTTGCACTATCCGGCGCACCCTCGGCGCGGTGGGACCCACCGGGTGGAACCCGTTGGGGAAGCCCAGGGAGTCTGCCAGCGAGCGGGTGCGGCGCAAAGGGGAGGATGTCGGTCAGTCTGTCGGTCATGGGCTGGGTACTTAATAAGGATGTTGTTATTTATTTTTTTTCCTCCATCCTTCTTTTGTCCTATGTGTCTGTCTGTCTAGGTAGGTTGCGGATGAGGATGGATGAGGAAGACTTAGAAATAACTGTAACTCACACACAAAATAGGCTTTATCTGTTTTTTTTTGTGAGTTCTTTCTCTCATTTAGGTAGGATTTGATTAGTAATCGAGAATCGTACATTTAAAACACATCTTTCAATCATTTATATACTCTTTTATTTCTTGACGCAAGCGGATATGTTGCATGCACATGAAATTAAGCAACAATATTAGTGATATTCCTACTTTATTCACCTACGCAAAATATAAATGCGCAAGGAAACCATTTCTTGCGTATCAACCGAGAGCCAATGCCAACGAGCGCTAACATTTAATGTCTACATTACCAGTAAATTAACACGGATTCGTATTTGAATAACATGTCCATGTTTTTCCGCTTTAGACTGATAGTATGCTAAAGCTGTTAAGCTATGTATATACTATTGTGAATTTTCTATCTATTTCCTTTTGGACTTATATATATATACGTATGATTTTCTTCTTTTGAAAGATTCAAGAGATGTTGGTCCCTCATTGTTAATGAGGGTTTTTTGAATTAAAACATACAAAAGATGGCGTAACTGTGACTTGCGGTCTTGTCACCATCATTGGTTAGTTGTCAGAACAAACTGACATGCTGTCAACAAGGAGCCAGTAGTGACAGCGATTAGACCACGAGACTCCCTCGTGCCATCTGGCGGTTTTCGCATTTTTGAAAACCTTCATTGTATTATAGTGTTTAATGTATAGTGAATTAACAGCCAAGAGATTACTATGACAATAACTAAAAACAAAATTCAGGGCAACTTTCTTAGCATTGCTTACATTATATTTTATGCAACCATGAACATCCCTATTAAAAATATTAAGAGCAATTAGAAAATATCGTCCAATTTAACAAATATTATATTTATATACATACTAGCTATATAACTAAACCGATGATTAAGGTCCGAGGCATTTCAGAATTATCTACCTATTGAATAAACAGTTTTGATTGATGGGACAATTAGTGGACTATTTATACTCTTAACAACTACCAGAGTTTCATTAGCTAAGTAATTGTATACAGGTGTTGTAATTGTTTGAAAACAGCGGGCGTATACTTAACTTGTATGTGTAATAATATGTTAATTAGGTTAAAGGTTTAAGGTTTCATAGTCCTGATTAGTGTGCTCTGTTCTAAGTGTGAAGAAAAATGGCTGACGTAAGACTAAAGACCAAACGTTTTCTCATTTCAGCTACCCTCGGCGCGCTCGCAGCCGGTTCCATGCTCGGTTGGTCTTCGCCGGTGGTCTTCAAGATCAAGCAGGACAACAGCACCGAATACGACTTTCCCGTAGACGCGTCTCAGGGCGACTGGGTGTCTTCCATCATCAATCTCGGAGCCGCCGCCGTCTGCTTCCCTATCGGTCTCATCATGGACGCGATAGGCCGCAAAAAGACCATGTTGTGTCTCGTCCTCCCGTTCACAGTAGGCTGGCTCCTCATCACGTTCGCCACAAGCGTCGGCATGCTCATCGCCGGTCGATTCATCACGGGCATCGCTGGCGGAGCCTTCTGTGTTACCGCGCCGGCCTACACCAGCGAAATAGCCCAAGACTCTATCCGAGGCACCCTCGGCAGTTATTTCCAGTTGATGGTCACCATCGGTATCCTCTTCGCTTACGCCGTCGGAAGTTACACTTCAGTGTTCGTCTTCAACATCCTCTGTACGTTAATACCTATCATCTTCGGAATCGTGTTCTTCTTCATGCCTGAAAGCCCGAACTATTTGGTCACTAAAGGCCAGGACGAAGCAGCGAAAGATGCTTTAATCAGACTGCGCGGCAGGAGCTACGACGTGGACAGCGAGTTGAACAGTCTCAGAATGAAGGCGGAGGAGTCGAGGAACAATCCGACTTCCTTCTTATCGGCTATTACCAAGAAGACAGCGATAAAGGCCATCGTGATCTGCTACGCGCTGATGTTGTTCCAGCAGCTGTCAGGGATCAACGCGGTCATCTTCAACACCTCACAGATCTTCGGTTCGGCCGGCGCCAGCATCGACGCGTCCATATCGACCATCATTATCGGCGTCATTCAAGTAATCGCCACCTTCGTCTCCAGTTTGGTCGTTGATAAACTTGGCAGACGTATCCTTCTGTTGCTCTCCGCGTTGGTAATGTGCATCTGCTCGACTGCGCTGGGCGTCTTCTTCTTCCTTAAAGAGACGCACGGCGATGACTCGTCGATCGTCCAGTCGATCTCGTGGCTGCCGCTGCTCTCTCTATCATTGTTCATCATCGCGTTCTCGCTCGGTTTCGGGCCCATTCCCTGGATGATGGCCGGGGACCTCTGCCTCATCGACATTAAGGCATTCGTGTCGTCGACAGCTGGAACTCTTAACTGGCTCCTCAGTTTCACCGTGACCAGTACTTTCAACTCGCTGAATACGGCGATAGGGTCAGGCCAAGTGTTCTGGCTCTTCGCCGGCATCATGGTACTCGGCTTCGTGTTCATATTCTTCGTGGTGCCCGAGACGAAAGGCAAGAGCGTCGACGAGATCCAACTGCTGCTGGGCGCCGAACCACAGAGCAGATCTGTAGACGATAAGCAATAATTAACCCGAACAGACTGGAAGTTTACATCACATAGTATTTTTATACTGAAACGGTTAGAGTTGGCTGTTCACTTTGGTGTCACAAAAGAAATGTGCTTCTTTAAGCAATAATTTAGTTTTCTTGTACCAAAGAATGCCTATATCCCTCTGATGAAGTAATTTGTGTCGAATTAGGGTTAAGCTGTATTGCTCTGTGACGATTGTAGTTTTAATTATTTATAAATATTGATATACGGTTGTTAAATTATTGAGATAGCTGTGGTGTTCGGCAGCGAATGTAATATTTTATTACTCAATGTATAAGTGAAATTATAAGCTTTAGTCCAAAAGAGTTAAGGAGTATGAAATTAATATTGTATTATCGGAGTAATTTAGGTGTCATATCATAATATGTATTGACATAATATATTCATTATATAAATAATTTAGACAAATTTATTGCCATAATACAGTAAATATATGAAAAAAATATTTATGTCGACAATTGCTTATACTTTGGCTCTGTTTTTAGTTCTAAAGGCACTAATCCAGACAGAACCAAATCGTGGGTTCTTAATACAATAAGTATAAACAAACTAATATTAAATTAAGATCATGTTCTTGATACGAAGAAAGGCTGATTTAGAATGGCGAATTATTTTGTTTATTTTTTATTTACTTCCGAAACTATCTTCTATATAAATAAAACAAAGTCGTGTTTGTTACACCACTTATAAGTCGAGAACGGCTGAACCGATTTACGTTGTTTTTGATTTGTTGGATTTGTCTTCGTCCAGAATAACAGAATAACTATTAAAAACATTGAAAAATTTACGATAAAACAAAATAAAAGCAAAAGTATTTTCGCAATATAAAACGGTGGGATTCGTATCTGTCAATATTAAATGTCAATTACTGGGCGATACGAAGTTCGCCGGGACAGCTAGTATTTAATATTTGCAACTTGAAAAGTGCTTTTAACGTATGGCTACAAGTAGAGTGCGCCAAGGCACTAGCTTGTTACCGTAGTTATATAATTTACCGTATATATAAGTTTGAATATAACGTCCAATACTGATACAGTACACTTACATTATAAATGCAGATAGAAATGAAGCCTATTCCTGTATCTTTGATCCAAACCCATAAACGCCGTTGTAGGTAGTGTTATACAAATATTGCTTGCATGTCCCCTTATCCATAAAAAATCACACTATTGTAAAACAGTGGAACTGGTTTAACTTCATTATTAAATAGTGATCACCCATCTGATTCTAGAATCCAGCGAACGTTGCTTGACCACAAATGGACGTTGAATATATTGACCATTACTCCGCTAAGTCCTGCATACTGGTTTTTAAATAAGTCGTTGAATTACAGTTGTGCTCTATAGCTAAATACTTCATTATTATTTATGTAAACGGAGAATGGAGTTTTCGATGCATATTAAGCTATTATAGATTATAATTAATGCTGATAAATTTTATAGATTGGCAATATTAATATTGGCCATACAGCGGCTTTTTGATGTATTTTTGCTGCATAATGGTTAAGAGATTGATCAACTTTTTTTAATTATTGTATCTTCATGATATGGATTATTATAACGTTTGTATTATACAAAATTGCTATTGTCGGAACTGCCAATTGATTATGAATTTCTAGTTTTCAACATTTATGTATTTTATACAATCAATAAATTTTCTGGATTGGCAGTTATACTGACTAGTTCAGTATAAACTCCCCATTATGGTTTATAACCAGGTATTTTTTTTTATTCTTCTGTTATTGCAATATTGGACAATTTATCATTGTATATAAGTAGTTTAATTTAGAGTGTTAAAACGCACTTGCCAATATATTCATAAAAATATCTTAAGCTGTCGATGGGCCACAGGGATTTTCAAAAATGAATCCTAGCTGTAAATTATAAAGCTGTAAAATAAAAATAACTTGTAGCAGGGATTTTATAATTAATTATTATATGTGGGTAACTTAAAAAAAAATATTTTCGTTATCGTTATAAATTGGGCTTAGTTCAGTGCGCAGGCTCTTTGCGTCAACTCAAAGTTGCGTCATGGCGCAATGTGGAAGGCGCCAAGTGCGGGGCCATCTTAATTTCTCTCTGGTCCAGCGCAATGCGCTGCGGAAAAGAGAGATTACACACCCGGTTAACTGAACTGACGCAATTGGGCGACGCAGCCGAGATACATCGCATTCCTTATTCTTTCTTCATAGATATGAATCTATGAAGAATAGGATAGATAGATAGATAGATGTTTATTCTTTAAAACAACACACATATTTGACATTACATTCACATTACACACAAAAAATATGAACAAAAACAAAAACCAATTAATAAAAAAAAATAAGTAAACAAATTGATAATACAATTTAAAAAAAAATACATGTCTGCTGCAGAAAAAAATGGGTTATGGCTCAGTGTAGGCATCCGCCTAAGGCGAAAACACTGGTTTAGAATAAGGAATGCGATAATTATTGTGCCCCAATATTTACATAAGCAACACCCAATATATTTCTGAGAGCTTGGTCCATCACATTTTCCCTATTAATTTGCCATAACGTAGGCCAGTTTTTGTACAGACATTTTATACTTCCTCATAACTTGGATCATGTATTATTATGATGTTCCTATACCTATTTATACAATTTTGGTTGTATACAGCGCTGTGACTGGTACGTTGGCAGCCATTCGACTGATAGATTTTGTGCAATATGGCGTAGTTACTTGTTAGTTCGAATGCGCTTGCGCCGATCCGGTTTCAGCTCTGTTTTCCTTTAAAATTTTATTTTTGTTGTATATATTGTTATATATTAGTCGTAAATAGTCGCGATGTTTTGATAGTGTTAATAAATGTGGAATGAAATTGTACACTTGTTTTTCTTTGTGTTACTCAATCTGCCTCATGATTGAAATTGGATTCCTATGAGTCAATCGTTTGGAATTATATTTGTATTGTATTAAAGGATGTAATGCACCTCTAGGTATCTATAATCGTAAATTTTTAGGGGACTGCTAATAAATTTTCCTCTTGTAAATAGCAACAGTTGTAAATAACACAAGTTCAATTTCCTATTGTTACAGGCAGACATTTGGCCGGTATAGAATATTAAATTGTCAATAAAATTACGTACCTACCTACGTGCCATATTTTGATAAAATGTTTTCTCGGTTGTGTTTTTGAAACTCGCAAAACTAACATGTCCTCGTATCGTATTGTGTGTATCCTATTACCTACCATGTGGGCAAATTATTTCTGGAAAGTAGAAAAGATTATCTTAATTCGTACTCTTACAAGCAATACGTACTTACCTTCTCTTGTATATTTGATAGTACCTACAATATCTTATTGATAAATCTACTTACCTACTAAAATATCGGCGAATTGCAACAAGAAAAAATATTAGATAATGAAGTAGGATTTTCTTTACAAAAACCGCCTTGAAAATCCCCTAGCAATATCCGATATTTAGGTAAAGTATATAAGTACATACCTACTTATTAATATCGGGATACCTATTGATATTATAAGTACCTACAGATCGTTCTTTAAGGAGCCCTATTGAATTTTAAACCATAATAATCCGTTATCTACCTAATAGGTATAGACCTGTATTCACAAATAACAAAACTAATCATGCAGTGATTGGAAAACTACTGCAACCGCAAGGGAAATATTATTAAGAACTCTATCCTCCTGTCTTTTGACTCAAATTCGATCGTCGATACACAACTAGGTTGCATGTTGCATACTGCAGCTCGGTGTCATATACTTACCTTTGGTTACCTCGCGGTAAATATCGTATTAACGATATTGGGGTCATTCGTGGGCAAATCTGATTGTTGAACGAGAAAAACAAAGTGGGTAGATCACGGACTAGTAAAAAAACGACTCGCGCTATCATAATTACCTACTACAGCGCGAAGCCACGTTTAAGCATACCTATGTAATTATGATTCATAAGGATACCAGATATAGGAAATCTGTAATTTGGAGCGCTTATACAAGTTGCGTGTCAAGTTGCAGGACCTACAGAGCTTCGACGTAGGTATATTTAATGGCGCGGAGTTCATCTAGAATTTGTCCAGGAAATGTCTACTTTTAATGGTTTAATTTGTACACTGTTGGTATATCAATAAATAAAAAAATAAAAAGATTCACATGAATTCTCCGAGCGAGTCGGTGTCAGTCAGTGGATGTGTTAATTGGTTTTTCTAATATATATATCATTTTTTATTTATATCAACATTGATCGTTTCGTTTTAGACTACAATTCGTCTCTATAAATATAAATAAACGACGTAGTAAATTCTGCGGGAATTGTATTTACTTGTGTAACAAAATTATTGATTATTAATAGGTAATAACTACAATTACATTCCTACGTTTATGTAGCTGTTGATTTATAGCTTTAATAATAAACTTTTTGTATTTGCAGTAGAGTTCCTTCTTTATGTAGGTATTTGCGCAGGTATCTACCCATTAGGTAGCACCACGGACTAGTAAAAAAATAAGGACTCCGCGCCACTAACTACACATTGAAGCTCCTCAGGTGCTCCACCTTGACACGCAACTTACGTCACACATTGATAAATTAAGTGCTCCAAATGCAGCTATTCGATATCTGGTATCCTTATGTATCTCACTCACACATGCATAAACGTGGCTTTACGCTATAGTATGACAGCGTGGAGTCCTTCTTTTTTTACTAGTCCGTGGGTAGCGCATATATTTTTGAAGTAAGCATAATGACCAGACATAATGCGGGTAGATTGAAATGTCTGAAATCAGTAAAATAGATAAAAACATGTATAAAAATATATTTATTAACACATCAAAATTTTTATCTTTTTTTCTAGATACAATTTTACACTTATTATTATTTCTACTACACATTTTCCATTAGAACCACAAAAATATACAAAATATATTAAAGGTACGCATGACTATTTAACCAACTTTAGTTAAACATAATTTTCAGGGGCGAATGGACTAGGCTCGGGCTTTGTTAAGACAAAAATGGCGGCCAATCGTAATAAAAATTAAGTAATCACTCTTTAGTTCCGAGAATTATGGCCTGGGGCCTAGGGCGGCCAAGATTGTAAATCCGCCACTGAGCGTGACATCATACAAATCTACCCGATAGACCCGGGCCTGGCGAAAGTCCAGCCTTCAATACAACACAAAGGTTTAAAAGAAAGGATAACGTGGTATCTCAATTAGACACCATAATTGATAATACATTGGGACGAAAAATTGCAAAACTGTACATTTTAATTTAGTTACATTATGTACTACAGTGGCAAGTTTCGATGACATCGTATTGCAAATATTATGCTTTAGTTTAAATATAAAATAAAATAAGTAGATTACCTACATACCAATTCATTCATTATTTTTGCTGTAGGTATTTATTACATAGGTACATCGCTACATATAGATTAAACAATAAGTCAAGACATGCTAGGTAACTTATAAAATGAATGGCTTGAAAATATTAGGTAAAGGTAAGTTTATTGACATAATGAGTGTTCCATAATTGCCCCGATTCACTCTATCCATATAGAACGCTAACTCTAATATTGTTAGCCCGAATAAGCGCTATTCCGACCGAAAACACTGAATACCAAATATTTCGAGCCCGAATGCACGTTATACCGAAGTACGCTAGTGAACATAAAATACAGAAATAATTAAGTCAATAAATCGGTTTTCAATACCTAGGCATGTAATATTTTATAAGCAGGAAAATTTTGAATAAGTACTATTTTAAGGTATAAAGTGTTTTTGGTCTAGCGTGCATTTAAGTGCATTCGGGACTCGAGTCTAGCCCTAAAGAACGCTAACCCTACCACTCTAGCCGCTAGAGAGAATCAGCGTTTCGTATTTCGGTATTCAGTATGAAAGTCTTGAAATCCACGAAAAAACGTAGGTACGTAATACTTATTGAGACCAATAAAAATAAAATAAAATCATGCAAAGAAACTAATTATAAATAAAAAAATATCAGACTGCATTACACTATCTGAAGCACATGTGTTACGGATATCAGAACCAACAGTGGTATTACAAACATATACTTGATATAAATTAATTATTTGCATTGGGAATGATTGTTAAAATTAGTTTATAGAAATAAATGTGATAACCATCCAATATTATCACAACTTTTCAAATCAAATCACTTCTATATGTTGACACATGTGCAAAACTGGGTAGGTAGGTACTTCAAATATAAGGTACAATTTTATCGCATAAGTAAATATTTAGCCCTTCAACTGCAAAAACGACAACACTTGGTCGATAAGATAAAACTGTGTTTTGTTTGGCGAACGGCAGTAGATGCCAAATAAGATTGAAGTGTACATGATGGAATTTTTTGTAGAAAAATTCTTATACCAATTCAAATTCGATGGCAAACAGTAGAATATAGGTATGTACATACGGTCTTGATGGCAATGATTTAATTGATTTAATCCATCCCGATTTACATAATTAGATCTGCGATCAAGGAAAATATCGCGAGAAAACATATACATTTAATAATATCTACATGTGTAATAATAAATAATAGGTAGATGTGTAATAATAACTAAGTATTAACCCACGGACTAGTAAAAAAAGAAGGACTCCGCACCACTAACTAGACATTGCAGCTCCTCAGGTGCTCCAACTTGACACGCAACTTACGTCACACATTGACATAATAAGCGCTTCAACTGGTATCCTTATGTATCTCACTCACACATGCTTTAAGGTGACTTCACGCTATAGTATGGCAGTGTGGAGTCTTTCTTTTTTTACTAGACCGTGACTTAACTAAATAAATTTACCAAATAATGATACTGAAAACTCTAATTTAAAAATCTATAAGTACAATTGGAAACAATTTATTTTTCATTATTACTTATACCGAAAATGTTTGTACCCTAATAATTAAGTAAAGTTATATTTCACTGATAATAACAATTCATCTTTACTAAGAATAAATTAAAAAAAATATTCATGATTATTTGTCCTACATCCAATGTTTTTAGGTAGGTATAATTAATGAAGTGAGCTGCACATTACCATTGTCTTTATATAATTCATGATGACTATGTGAATAGATGAGTACACAATGAACAAAATTTTAATTACCGAATGATAAAGAAAATCAAAAGGATTTAGTATGTGAATTTATAATATTGTATTCCATTTCACAAATAAAATATAATTAACAAATGACAAAAGTCGATTTTTACACTTGCATACAAATCTTTGGAGACTTTGGCAACCTTTTTAACAATTTCGAATTATTTACACATTTTGTGACATTTACAAGTACTTAAAAATAATTTTTACACTTTTTCACATCATGCAAGAACTTCTCTTGGGTGTAATTTCATATCAAATACCTTCTTAAATAGCTGCCTATAAATAAAGGCGTTCGCTAAAAAGGACCTTGGGAAGCAAAGATAAATTAAACCATTATATTACAAAAGACACTTATAAAGATAACATCCAAAGATAATAATGGATTAAATATACTTTCAGGCAACCTATTCATTAACTATATAATGTTGAGCTCATATGAGATTTAGGCTAGAACTGCCACCTCCAATTCTAGAATACGCACTTCTGTAAAAATTGCAACAGAACAGTGAATTCATCAAAGCATTAAGCGACGTTGAGCTGTGGGTCCTGTACAAGCCGGAGGACACTTCCTCAATACTGGTTTCACCGATGAACTGCTGCAGATCACTCTTTGGGAAACCTTCTTTATAATACTGCTTTATTGTATCATAAGCGTCCATGATCACGGAAATAAACAAACTCAGTACCACATAAATGTATAAACTTATGAAGGAGTACAAATATACTCTACTGAACCACCAGAGCATAGGAGACTTCTTAGACATGATAGAGAATGTAGCAAACATATCATCTCCGTTTATAAGAGAGAAGAGACATTCGGATGTCATCGATAAGGAACGGAATTTCATATGATATGGTCCTAATATTAACCACCCACAAAATGTGAACCCAGCATACAAAAGCAATGCACAGATTGAAAACCTGAATATCTTGGGCGCAGCCTTTTTCAATGTGAGGATCACAACATTGTATGTCTTGAAAAATCCTAAATACCGTAGGACTCCAAACCAAACTAGCAAGTTCCCTGTGCCAAGGAACAAAGAACACACATTCCATTGATCATTGGTGAACTGGTTTCGTTCAATCTGCTCTTTGATAGCAGAGCCCAGAATAATCAATATATCATTGACTATGATCATTATGTACCAAATGTTCAAGAATTCCAAGCGGCCATCAAAACTTAGCTCTCTATCATAAGCACGACGGAAGAACTGAACCGTTAATTCTTTCAACAATTGGGCCCTATAAATTGCTCTACTGCACAAAATCAAGGAAGCAGAACAAATTAAAATTACCAAGATATTCAATATACTCCGGAGGATTTGATCAATTTTATTATCAGTGACATACTCTTGGTCCCCTTTGCATATAAGTTTATAAGGTTCAGCTTCTAACGTAAGAGACATCTGACCATCATGATCTTCATTGTCAAAAATTATTGAAATATCAAATCTGTAACAGTCTGGCGGTGTTATAGGACCTGCTGCTCTAAAATTAATAGTTTTTATTGAAAACATTAGCTTAGCTCTGATTAAAGAAGCGAAATTAATTTCCAAACCAGAGGCCCGTAGCATATCTCGAGAGCTAAATAACTCAGCATTATTTCCAGTGAAGTTAGTACATGTTTCTACACTTACAGAGTTAAATTCATAACTTTCATTGAAACCATTAATAATGCCTTCCTTATAATTGTACTGGCAAAACTCTGGTTCGACCATGTTATTGTTTTCATCATTATATGAGTATGGGCCAATAGCGTTGCTTAAATTTAGATAGCCAGCGTAAGCATAATCTAAAGAGTTGTAGAACTCATCAACCTTGTACACGGCAAGCGGGCCTGCCCCGGGCGGGTACGCATTTATCTCTCTCGTAGAATCCCAGCCGAGCAGAAACAAATGTGAGAAACTGATACGGTTGTCCCATGTATAGTTCACGTGATTGTATCTATTATGCGCAAACAGACACAACTGAAATGTTACCAGAACTATCTTGATTACTTGCACAACAAACTTGTAGGGAAACTTCCGCTTGGCCTTCCACTTCTCGATTGGATTCATGAAGAAAAACTGTAGTTTGCGTCGCATTTTCTCTTCCATTTGGTTGAGGGATTGTGCAGGCGAGTGTGTCGAGGAAAATCCTTGAGGGCTGTTCACATGATTCGCTCCGTTGGCTGTCGCCGTCCGATCCTCCTCGCTCTCCGAGCAGGTGTTGTCATCTGGAGTCGTTATCTTGTCCATTGAAATTATCTCCGCTCGAATTGTAAACAAAATCAGTTGTTCAAATGATACCCTTTTGGTTTCAATATAATTATTAAAAAACTGGCACTTGTCGACAGTTAAAATCGGTTAACACTTATCGAACACTACAAAATCGAAGCAGTTCAATCATCACTGAGTAGAACTAAGTTGCGAAAAATAAAATAAAGCGATTTTCAGCGCAGGACAAAGAAAGTATGACAGCACATGTATGACAGTCAAGCAAGACAATCAGATCTGAAAGAAAAGGACGGACATCACAATGATTTGACTTTGTCATTTGTTTGTTGTCACTTTTGACAGTTAACCATAGTGTACGGCTCTTTCTATCTTATTTTTGTATAGGGCATCCCAAAGTGTTTTTTTATTTAAATCCAAAGAGAACGTTCCTCATGTTATTGCACACTATTGCAATTTTTCCTCTGTGGTTTAAATGTCATACGTATACACATTACGATAATCGAAAACCCGAAAAGAATTCAGAATTTTGTAATAAATTGATAACAGTGGGCTGCAATCATTGTGTCGTACATGCAAAATTGTTATGGCTTTGACGGTGGACAAATTGATCAATGACGACAGGTACATCCGGAGTGCATAATCGTTACACTTGCCTATTTCAAGGGAAAGTGTGCATACAATGTTATTTAGTTGATAAATTGGCTCAGCTAAAGTCTAAGCCTACATCATTATGTTGAATATTCCAGATTTTGTGGTGAAAATGTCCTACAGTTCATCCTATACTTGCCGTTTGGTATCATCCTGCTGGCAGTCCGAGTGATATTGGCATTGATATTATGGATTGCATCGATAATATTACCCAACAACCAGGCTGTGAGGCAGCTCCTGTCTTCTCTTGCCTGTTGGACGTTCGGTAAGCGACCTATTCGGTGCTATAATAGCTAAATTTAAATTGTTTACTTAGGCCAGTTGTCAGATATTTGACCTGGTTTGTTTCTGTATTTCTTTTTCTTACTTATTTAGTAATTCGAATAAAAAATATAAAATTACTTCAATTAATCAGCAAGATGTGTTAAAATTACATAAATACATATTCATAACAGGTTTTATTTTTAAAACATTAAAACCTGTAGTGTGTCATTAATTACCTTTCTTGTAAATAACACAGGTCCATGGAATAATATTAATTACCCTTTTATGTCTAATCATGAATTTTTGACAATGAAAACTATCTAGCAAGTTTAATTTGTTTTTGCAAAATGCTAATCATTTTGCCAAGATGTTAGTTTGACCCCTTTATCCTTGCAAATAATGGCATGTGAAAAAAACACTAGATAAGATAACACCTAAAGTTAAGACTGAAAATTCATCAATTGACATTGGCATTGTTTATAATGTATTTTTCCCTACAGGACAGGCTTAGCCTAGTGTGGGGTCTATAAAAATAACACATGATGTAAGCTATCCTATCTTTCAAGTTGGATCAAACTGCACATGGTGTTCAATTTGATTGAAATTGCAGACAAACAATATGACGCGTCATTTATATATATTAAGATAACATTGTATATGACCTTGAGACATAACTCTATGAATATCATTTTTAATGCTTTAACTGTATGTTACTGTTGCAGGAGTGTATGTAAAGCTGAAGGGCAGTAGAGACCCTCGCTGCAGCGTGATGGTCTCTAACTGTGTCTCGTGCTTGGACTCGCTGGCGGTGTCACACGTTCTTGGTACCATTAGTGTAAGTTGCTTATGTTACAATCAAAGTACACTGCTGTAGAAGATTTCGCATTTATTTATCATTTTTATATTAAGTATTACTAAGGGTTGCTATGATTTCTTTCTTTTGAACTGATAATTTATTATATTTAAATAAAATCCTTTGAAAGTTTTGTTTCACATGCCCCACAAATATTGTAAACATAAAAGATCTGGTTATGCTCTACTTGTCTGAATTTTAATACTTTAGCTAAAAATAACAAAATGTATTAGTGGTTAAACAGATTTGATTGAAATATTGAACACCATAATTCACTTGTATTTGATTACATTATCTTTAGAGGAGTGAATGGATACATAATTCTTCATAATTTACCATAAATAATAAATTATAGGGAAATGAAGAAGGCATGATTTAAGAAGTAAATAAGTAATGTTGTTTCAGTTAAAGAAGTGGAAATTACCACCTTTTTTTGCATCCACTTTGGGTATAAGGAATGCTGCACAGTTTGTTAGAAAGTAAGTATAAACGTTATACCTATAGTTTAAAAGAAAGTTCTTATAACTAAACTACTGATTGGACGTTACTGTGGTTTGCGCCAATAGATAGTGATTTAAGAGGAAGGTTTATTTACATCTAAGTATAGTTTTATTCTGGTTTCTGCTCACCAAACAAAGCTGAAGCAGGTCACTAGTTAAAATAAAAGTCTAGCCATGGGGCTACATAATAATTTGAATTGTTCCCTAGCTGGTCTAATGGATTTGTATATAAAATAGAAATAATATTATCTGAATGCTTTATTCCAGGCAACATTTTACCGATAGTCCGAGCAAGCCTGTACTGTTACAGCCAGAGGGAGGCCCTACAAATGGGAAAGGACTCTTGAGATTCACCGACTGGCCCTTCCAAATTGGAAACAGAGTACAGCCGATGACAATAAGTAAGTTTGAGAATGAATATTGTCCTTCGTGAGTAGTGTGGAAAACCTAACTCAATTATGTTTTTGGCCGAATGTGGTTATCGCGTCTTGTATTCTGCCTACTCCTTCGGGGATTTTATATACATATGTTTATTTCTTAACCAGCATCGACTTCGACTTTATGTGTGTGTGTGCGCAGCGGTGGAGCGTCCGTTCACGCAGGTGACAGTGAACGCGACGAACGGGAGGGGCGGGCGGGACGCGTTCCCGTGGGCGGACGCGCTGTGGTTCCTGTGCACGCCGGCGACCGTGTTCCGCGTGCGCCTGCTGCCCGCGCTGGAGCGGCGCGACGAGCCCGACGCCGCCTTCGCGCGGCGCATCAGACAAGCCATCGCGGATGCGCTCGGGGTGAGTAGTTTTGGTAGCATAGTAGTTTTAGAGTTTTAGTAGATTTAGAAGTTTGGTAGTTTTGGTAGATTGGTAGTTTTAGAGTTTTAGTAGATTTGGTAGATTGGTAGTTTTGGTAGTTAATAGTTTTGAAAGTTTAGTAGATTGGTAGTTTGAGAGTTTTGGTAGATCAGTAGTTTTAGAAAATTGGGGGTCTAATTAAGGTACATACCTTACACCAATGGGGATGATGGATCTTTTAATAATGATAATGCAGTCTACTTCGATTAAAGTTAAGCCTCAATCAAAGCGGATCTCCGACATGATGTTAATACAAAGTTGTGGTGTCCAGGTGGAGATGACGGAGTTCAAATGGGAGGAGCTGAATGTCGGCAGTGTCCTGCAGCGGCGGCGCTCGCAGGGCGAGCTGGCGCGGCTGGCGCGGCAGGTGAAGGACGTGCTGCCCGCCGTGCCCATGCGCGACATCCTGCGCGACCTGGGTGAGGGACACTCTCACCTACATAACATATGCACAATGAGAACTTTTTGGTGTGAGCGGGGCAAGTGGGAAGAGCTGGAGGGATTAAACCAAATCCTGTTAATGAATGTTTTAAATTAAGAAATTGAATTGCGTAAAAGGCGACTAATGGTATATCGGGTTTTGTGTATGTGATTCTGTAGGCCACAAGCTAGCCGCTTATCACTACCTACTTTTTCACATATTTTCATCTAACTGGGCTCAAGTTCAGACAAAAATAAATTTTGTCTGAATGTGGTCAAAGAGGCCTGCTGCCCCTTTGACTCTGCCTACCTCTTCGGGGATTATGGGCGTGATGTTATGTATGTTGTATATCAGTGGTTGACATAGAATGATCGTGAGGGTGGCTCCATGGGATCGTGATTATGAAAATGTTGCTTTTGTTTGGGTCTTTTCTCTAGGTGCACCCAAAAGAGACGTCAGGTTCCCTAATACCTGGGTGTCATAGCATTTGCTACTCCTGTTATTTAGTAAACTTGGGACCGATCTTCGGCTATAGCGAGCCCTAACTAGCCGCCACCTCAACTGAATGAATATCCCGTATCATTCGTGTGTCCTGTAGCGGCGACGCGCAGCGTGGACGTGACGATCACGAACTTCCTGGAGGGCGCGACGCCGTACGCGGCCGAGCCGCCCGCCGCGCCGCGCTACGTCACGCCCGCGCCCACGGGGGTCTTCCCGCCCAGCGCCAGGGAGCGCCAGCTCAGCTTCCAGGTATGCCCCTCGCAACATCACTCACTATATGCGAACGCAGCCTCCTCCTCTCCTCCTTTTTTCCCAAAGAAGAGGACATCAAAGTGTGAGGTATACGTCTTGTGGGACCATTTATCAATTCCAAAAATTTGGCAACATCCCTAATGTTGACAAATTTTTGGAATTGATTTTGTTTCATAGACAAAACACAAAAATAATAATTTCAAGAAAAAATACGGTAAATTTCAATAAATTATATACGTAAATAAAATTAGCTTTTAGAATCCCTGTCAAAACACTCCAAACTGTCACGTCACTATAATTACGTCACATACCGATAAAAATTCTCGCGCTCTGTCAAAGTTAACCTGATCTTGAGTGAAATCTTACGAATATGTCAGCTTGTTTGCCGGTCAGTGACGTCATCGCGCTTTGATGGCAATCTCAGTCACGCGATAATGGGTATTAAATAACGTAATTTAAATTATTTTTGATGAATATATATACAGGAAGAATTTTTAATCACTATCCAAATTTTGATATGATAATCTATAGCGAAAATCACTATATACGTATTTTTTCTTTTAGTATCACTCAGTACTAAAATATTGAGATAAAGCATTACAAAGTTGTCTAAAAAAAGACGACGTAAAGGGTCACCGCGCGCCGCATGCGCTGCCCCAGCGCCGGGCGCGTCCCCTCCCCGCGCCGCCCGCCCCGCACCATTTCATTGATAACATCACAAACTATACTGTAAAGATAACATCCTTCAGTTGAAAATGTTCCCTTCATACTTTCACGGGCTTAGGAACGTCAGATTGCAAAAGGCTTTTTACCTACCTATTTTACTCTTTGAAGTTTAAATTAAATAGTACCTAGGTACTTTAATATTTAAATACGATAATTTTTAAAGTTGATTTTATGCTCTTAACATGAAACTAAACGATAATAAGTAGTACTTCATCTTCCTAACGTTATGTCTCGTGCTTAGACGGGGTCCGCTTATACCTACTATGATCCAGGATGTAGCGAGTCTGGTTATTACATTGAAGTGACTGCCGATCTGACCTTCGTAACCCTAAGATAGGGGAACCAGACAAATTTTGGATCATGGTTACAAATCCAAAGTTATTTGAATTTGCAGGTTTATCACGATGTTTTCCCTCACCGTCGAGCTATAAATACGTACATAGATTCGAAAAATCCAGAGGTACGTGCCCGGGTTTGAACCCGCACTCCTCGGTTAAGAGGCGCGTGTCCTTACCATTGAGCTACCACCGCTCACGATAATAAGTAGTACTTATTGCAATTAATTATTTAAAATCAACTTATTTACCTAATACTAAAATAATTGTTAAAAATGCAGTTTTAATGCGCCCAGGCTTTGGGCCTCATCCACATACACACATATTTTTATTTCACCTCACAAAATATCACATGGAGTCAGGTCAGGTGAGTGCGCCGGCCACGGGACGGGGCCTCCGCGGCCGAGTATTCGGTTGCCAACAATCGCGGCCCACACATTTGCACTTGAGCACACTTGGTGATAGGTTTCCCTTATCATGTGTGGGTTTCGGAATGACCACCAGTGTTCATTAAGTATGTTGTACATAATACTTCATCGGTCCACATAATAACATCCGTCGGGGGCGCAATTAGCCACTCGCAGAAGGCTCGGCGGGGCACTGCGTCTGCTTCACATAACGCCTGCACCTTTTGGTAATGATAAGGGTGTAACCCAGCGGTGTTAAGCAGTTTCCATACGGCGTACTGGCTGACCTCAAAGCGTCTGGCAGCATTTCGAGTACTTGCACGAGGGTCTCTTTCTAAAAAGTTAAAAATTGCTTCTACGATTTCCACTGGCAGTCGTTGCCTGCCACGTTCTTGTGCGTGTGAAGGTGTATTGGCAGCTAAAATCGTTGCACGGTTCGCAACAGACGGGTACACCACACCCTGATTGCGAAGGCGAGGAAGGCTTTTCGCTGCGTTTAAACTACCCACATAACAAATAACATCGCACTATTTCGTACTCGCGGAATAAATCGCGGGCGGCGCAGGAGCTGCGCTGCGATACACACGCGACCCGGAAACGCTTCCGCCGGGCGGGGATGCGCGGGCGACTGCTTGACCTTTATAATTTGTCGCCGCTCGCCACCCTCCCGCCGCCTCCAACCCGCGCCCGCCTCTACCCCGCGCCCGCGCAGGCATCGCCCATTGATGTTTATCGCTTTGCGTAGTAGATATTTACGCAAGAAATGGTAACCATGCGAAATTTATAATTGGGTCGGGAAAATGAATTTGTTGTGAAAATATGACCTACATTTTTATTTACAGAAATGTATTCTATTAACGATACCTAATGCCTAGAAAAAATTTGGATAGTGATTAAAAAATCATCCTGTATATTCTTAAAATGTTATTATAGGTTTTTAAATACTGTCTTTAATGAATAAATCAACTTTTGACATTCAGAAACAATGAATGACTGGTTGGAGACTGGCCCGTTAGTCGAGTGGTTAGAGACCCTGGCCACGGAACCTAGTGTCGCGGGTTCGAGTCCCGCTAGTGGCAAATGTTTCGTGTGATGACCATGGACATTTGGTACACGAGTCATGGATGTTTATAAACGTATTTAAGTATGTCCATCCGTTCACCTGGTATCTATAGCACAAGCATAAGCTTAGTTTGGAACTAGGGAATTGGTGTGTCAGTCTGAAGAATTCAATATTATTAATGAGGTCGACAACATAGTAGTGAAAATCTGTGGGGGGAGAGTGGTAGGAGGTACAAAGTTTGACATCGCATAATAGGTAAAATTTAGGGGGTCGAAGGTCAGGGGTCAATAAAGTATGAAATTGTGTTATTGGTAGGAAGATATAAGGTTTGTGCCATCAAAATGATTAAAGCTGTTTCTGTCAATGTGCAAAATTACTTGCAGGAGCGGAAAGCCCAGATGATTGCGGAAGCAAGACAGAAATACATAGAGAAGCACGGACTCGATTTGGCGCTCGGCTGTTAGAGGTAAACCGGGGAAGTGATGTTTATGGATAGTTGATGAGGCCAGCTTACCGGAGTCGGCTTGGTACTAAGATGATAGATGATGATAATGATACAGAGATGCTCATAAAAAAGACAACTCTCGTTGGAAATTAGACTTTAATAACGAGCATCTATGTAATATAATAGCGAATCCCTAACCAGCAGATGCCAACTTAAAATTTACCAGTTATGCTACTGATAGGAAAATTTGTCATGTTTGTGCTATAATCACTTAAACTTGGAACCTATTGCATACTTTAACGCTACATTGAATTTTCTGGGCTAATATTAAGCATAAACTATGAATCTGTCAAGATTATGACATCTACGAAAAAAGCATTGCTAATGAGGGTTTTTTTAATCAAAACATCAGATAAATGGCCTAACTGTGACGTGCGGTCTTGTCACCCTCCTCATTGGTTAGTTTTCAGAACGAACTGACATGCTGTCAACAATGAGCCAATAGTGACAGTGTTAAGACTACGAGACTCCCTCGTGCCCTCTGGCGGTTTTTGTATTTGTGAAAACCCTCATAGCCAAAATGCACTGTTTTGCCTTTTGACGTTTCTGTTTGAATTCAATGAACTTTTAACTCCGACTGAATGACTACGCATTGATATTTTTATAGCCAACTTGCCGATCATATGAAGAGTCTGTTATAATCATTGGACTATGTGTCTCTAGGGATGATGACTGCATTAAAAAACTATATTTCTATTTAGTCCGTCAGTTAGATTATACAAAAATACTGGACACATTTTTCGCTTTATCAAATAATCAAGAAATCACAAAGATAAAAAGCATCAAAATTTCGGTGTGGGGGCTTGCGACGTCACTATTTTGTAAAAATTTTACGAAAGCGTGACGTCACGCGCAACTTGAATGCATTGTATCTTAGTCTATTTTTGTTTGACAATTAAATATGAAAATACGTGTTTAATATTTTTTTATAATCTAACTGACGGACTAAACAAATTTTTTAGTCATCTAGCCTATTAGGGATTGCAATGCTGTATCAGCAATCCAGTTAGGTCCGGCACAATATTAATAATGTCTCTCATAATCAATCCTTATAAGAGATTGGAATGCTGGAACAAGCAATCCAGCTGGGTCCCAGCGTCAAGTTCTGGATCTAGGAAAAAATGTTGCTGGATGGCAATCCCTAGTGTCAATGCAACAGGGTTCATAATGGTGTGCCAAATTAGTTGTGTCATATACGACTAACGACTGAATCTATTATTACGCCGTGGCTACAGTATCATGCTATCGCAAAGATTTTTATTTATGTCTTTGCAGGATAAAAAATCTAATCTTCGTGGTATTGCCACAGTCCGGCCGTAGGGATAAAAACTGGCCATAAAAGAAAGAGAAAAAAAAGGAGATAAAAATAAAATGTACAGCACGAGAAATTTAACGCGATATACTTGAGTTCTTACAAAGTTGCAATAAGGATGATTGTTGAGGTTGTATATTTATTAGTGGTTTCGACTGTATATTCTACTGTAAAGTAGATAATTTATCGAGAGAATTATCCACAAAGATGACTTCCCACCGTGTAACCGTATTACGGACATTGCGACAGAAAATGGTTCAACTGATCTACTGCTAATTGTATAGTGCCTAAATAGATTTATAATCGTCTAAACAATCATGCCGCTCCAGACATATGATAATGTTACCAATTGGCGATATATTTTAAGTATGGGTCGCTGTTATTTTTGTAACATTGAAATGATCTTTAGTATCAGTGGCGGAATAGGCAAGTGACTCAGGATACCCGTTCGCAAGGGTCTCCATCCGTAGGGGGCCTTGACTGGGAGGCAGTCCCGGGTTTGGCGGCCGTGGCCTTGAGGAAAGATCACCAGGTCAAATTGTTGGTAACAGCCTATTTCGCCAGTTGGTAATATTATAATATGTGCAAATATATTTTTATGAATGTTAATGTTGTGTTTTAGACATTTAAATTATCTATAAAATATATTTTGCTGTCTAAATAATGAGTATTTATTTCATCATGAATATTGAAAATTATTTGTCGGTAAAATCTTATTGATTGAATTCACATTGTTTTGTTTTAAATTGATTTCTTGTGAAATTTGATTGGGGATTAATTAATAGTCACTTAAATGAATATTTGTGAATATTGTTTAGATAGAATAATTTATAACTGATTTGAATGTCATGCTTCTTTTTGTTGAAATTATTAATAGTTAGTAAGTATACATTGCTTAGTAAAAATTGTCGCTAAAATGCAGCATTCTGTAAAATCATTGGGGTATTTGACTCCATACTCCAGCAATGTGCATTTGATTATATTATCAATTAAGATAGGCCGAGGAAGATTCGGATCTTGACGCGGGTTATGACGTCACTGCCCGCTACATATTATCCATTACCATACTTATCTTTTTTTTAATTTTTTTTTATATTACATTAGATGGGTATATGGGATTTTTTTTCTTTTTTCAATGTTTTCTATTTTTGTTTTTATCTGTCGTTTTTTTTTTATTTCAGATTTTGAGTTACATAACCTACAATTAAATAAAAAAATGAGTCAAGTACCCTGACGCGATAACGTTAGTAGCTGTTCGATGGAAGTTGATATAGTATCATCGTAGGACATCATCAAATTGGGTCTCGGAATTGGAGGCGTTATTATTTGTCGACTGAACATGGAGAATCACAACGTAATTATAACGAAAATGAGATTTCAGCACATTTATACATTGCGTAGTACGTGAAATGGGTTTTGTAAATGTAGCCTTTGTTAATCCGGAGCCACATAATCGTCTTTTATTTGAAAGGGTTTTGTAGTCTATTTTTTTCTGGCCCGGTTAAAGGTTGTCATTGGAATATGATGCTATGGTCTTACAGGTGTTTTATATAGAAATGAATGGTTATTTTAAAATTATATACTCTTGAAAACAACACAATCTTGTGTAATTTTGTAGCGAGACCATAGTGTCGTAATATTATCATATTCATCCCTCCATATATTAAGCCACATTCATAACCACTTGAAAAGTAATATTTTGTAATAGTACCTAACGCTAGATATACAATTAATTTTTTACGCACTTAAGAAATTCATGTTTTTTTTTTAGTTTACATTTTTAGGTTTAGAATTTGCACAGACATATCTACACTTTTTGGTTAGTTTTAATTATTAGAAGTTATTATTTTAGTTTTTTAAAGTCGGTTGTTTTACTATTTTTTTTAGGTTAGCAGTCACGATTAACGTTTTATTTGGTTAACACTCGTCTAGGACTTAAGTTGGTTTTATGAAAACTTCCCACAATGTCAGCCCGCCCACGAATTTATTGTTTTACTTTTTAAATTCTAGTCTAAAGAGGCTTTTAGAAGGGTATCATATAACATACAAAAGTTTGATTATCGCAGTCTGTATTAATTCCTTAATTAACATTTATCTAGTTCTACCTATACTTTATTGAACGTGGCTGACATGTAACTAACCATATTGTATATATCTATAAAATATATCTTCAAATGTGACTTTAGACTGCAAGATAACGATCATGTTGTTTTAACTACATGAAATATTACTGGATAGACATGTTAAATGTGATTGTGATTTAATTGGCTTTCTTTCGACGTTGATGAGGTACAGTCACAAGCAGAAATGTTTTATAGATTGATTTTCATTATAATTTTTTTTTTTTTATATCATTAATGTAGACAACCTCGTCATCAATTTGATGCTTAGGGTAAAGTCGGCTTTCGTCAACATTAGGGTATTTGTATAGAATTTTGACAGCTTAGTCAATTTAGTTACTTTTATTGAACTGTAAAAACGTTAACATTCATGTGAAATCTATTTAGTTACTGCCTTATGACATCACATGTCTGTGTAATTAAAACTCCCGTTGTTACCATTATCCATGAAACTTAAATACGAATATGACAAAAAATATTGTATTAACTAGTCAACAATATGAATCGAAAAAGGATTTCATGTCGAAGAAATATCTAACACATTTATTTTTTTAATTTGGAGGTTTACCGATCTATGACCGTTTGTCTTCACCAACTATTATTACATTTCGTTCACAGCTGTAAGAAATTTCTGTTTGTGATTAAATGCCACTGATGGTTCACCATTAGATCTCATTGTACAGAACCCATCTATCATTGAGCATCCAGTGCAGTTCATGTAAATGGTTATTGTGAATAAATTGTATATACTAAAGCAATATATATCTTAAATCTTTATAATATTATCAATATTGAACGATATACAGTTAAGTTGTCACAAGGAATCACTCAGTCGAAAAAGTATTTTCTTCACGACTGTACTAGAATATATTCGTCCCATATTATGAGTATATTGGGGTTGAGTGATTTCTTATATTGAAATAATGGGTTTAAAATAAGTGTTCAGTAAAGTGCTAAAGATAATTTTAAACCCATATCATCAATATATTTCCTGTATTGAAATTATGGACAAATTAAGCCAACATTTCAATAGTGAGCCATAATACTATTATTTTCGTTCCACAAACCATAGGGTAGATGGCACCACAAATTTTAACTTTTTTTTTAGGCTGTCAAATGATTTGTAGATTTTGTTTAGAAATATGTGTTTCGTCACAGTTTAATTAACTAAACTGACTAATCACTATTAAAGTCTACTTAACTGTGCCTAAAAATCCTATAATAAAATACTTCGACTATGGTATTTTGGATCTTAAATATTAGATGATTCAAGTTTAAAACCATCTGTTGCCCTTTACTGAGCCCACAATACTTGGACAATTGTAACGTAGAGTAACTGCCAAGCGGCTTCCATACATAGTTGTTCAGATATTAAGTTTATTTGACGAAGGTGATTATATTGAATAAAAAAAATTGTTTCAAAAATTATCGATTTTTATTATTACATCTCACACAGAATGGATTATTACATATAAAACCTTAACTTACAAAAACATACTAATGAATTGTTACAACCACAATTTATGAACTCGTGTATCCAGATCAGTAGGGATAACCATAGACAAAATCTATAGCTTGGGTGAGAGGTATAGAGTTAGGACCTACATTGTAGCAAAATCATTTATATTCACAATCATCAATAAGGCAACAGATTAATATAGAAAGAAGGTAGCAACTACCTTGTCTATAGCAGCAAGTCCTTCAAGCCAGATGTCAGTGGAAATGGAGCTTACTCGCAAGTTATATTGGTCCTTCAAGTCAGATATTCAAGCAAACTGACCTGATCTCAAACACGTTTCTTAAATTTGGGTGTTTCAAGCCAACGCTGCGACATCTAGTTTGGAAGGAAGATTTCTTGCTTATAATAATAGCAAGATTTCTAGAATCTGGTTCTGGATCTGCGATATAACATTTATATTCTATAGACCAAGTCTGTGCGGGGTCCGCCTGGGTGTGCTAAGTCCTGGGGTAGCGATCTCTTGTTTGACTGGAACATCCTCATCTCTCTTCTTCCTTTCTTCTGCCATCTTCTGTTCAGCTTGCTTCATCTCTTCTTCCATCCTTTGCAGGTGAACAGCTGCTTCCTTCCGTTTGTCCCGGTTTGATCTAAAGATTAAAGTAAATCAAAAAATATTACAAACTGAAAATTTAAACCTCTAACATAGTTGGTGAGAGTCAAGTCAAGTTATTTGTGATAATAGTATGTTTTGTCGAATCATATCAATTGAATCGATTAAACATTAGTCAGGTTATTTTTTATAATATTGTAGATATTTTTAAACAATACTTACTATAATAATATAACTTAAAAAAAAACAGCTACAGTTATCAACATTATAAAAAGTGAAAATTATTACATACACTACATTGCGTTTGTTATTTATATTTAACTAAGCTTTAACCGTTGAACGGAATTAGCTGTAAATTAGCCGACTTTTGTCCTGTTTTTGTTACCCTGGGGTAATATTGGTCTTAGTCCATGCGAACAACATCGTTAAAGAGAAACAATGCATTTAGTCTTAATCCAGACACAGAAATTCGACAAAGCATACGGCAATGCCATTCCGTCACTTTAAAACAAACCCGAGTCAGTGTTAAATCTCGTTACTTACTTGCCAGTCTCCTTGAGCGAGAAGAACATCGGTCCGAGCTCGGCCAGCCAGCGGCCGTCGACGGCGGTGACGCAGTGCATGTACTCCTTGGTGGTCATCATGAGCTCGTGGTACACCACGTAGTCGGGCGACGTGCCCAGCCCGAACAGCGCCGACGTGGGGTGCAGGTGGCACGGCATGCCCGTGCGGCAGTTCACGTACTCGCCGATGCCTTTGAGGCGCGCCGCTTGCTGGAAGTACGCTGTGAGGGGAAACAATTGGTATATTTTAGTACATCATAGTCCTACGGGCTACGCCTGCAATCCTGATAGGCAGGTCGACCAGGTTTGGAGCTTCTTTCTCCACTTATGTAGGTGGAATATTGTGAAAGCTCGTCGCCTATAGGATTATACACCATTTACGACATGCTATGCTAACATACAGACAAGCTCGATGGCGCATTCGGTAGTGACCCTGCCTCATACGCCAAGAGTTGTGGGTTCGATCCCCACTCGGGACAAACATTCGTGTGATGAATACTTGTGTTTGTTCTGTGTCTGGGTGTTAATATCCAATATTTAAGTATATAAGTATTTGTAATACCACTGTTGTTTCTGATATCCGTAACACAAGTGCTTAAGCTACTAACTTCGAAGTCACATCAATGTATGTGATGTCGTTGAATATTATACAGTTGATGCATTATTTAGAAGACCCAGACTAACGAGGAGCATTTCCAAGTGTTTATGTGTTTAAATAAATCCACTCAAACACACGCACGCACACACGCGCACGCGCACACGCACAACACACAGACACACTCTATCTAAGAGTCCATCGTTCAATAACTAGGTGGACCTAGGTTCACCCATGATAAATCATCTTTTAGTACCAATGTTTGCATAATACTACCACCTATAATTTACAACTTCGGTCAAGCTCCACCAAATGAAAAACCTGCATTGATTGTTCAAATATCCTCTATCTAGATAAAGCACTCACCGGAGCAGATGCACTTGCGCACGGTGTCCCAGTCGGTGCCGCACGAGACGAGCGGCAGCCGCTGCTGCTGCAGGATGTCCTTCAGCTGCTGGCGCACCTCGCGCACCTTGCGCATCGCCTTCGCGTGCACGAAGTGCTCCGTGCACCACTGGCTCGAGTATCTGTGATGAACATAAGTGTCATTATTGTCATTACCACTACCATCATCATTCATCAGCATCATTGAATACTAACGCTAGGCATGTACCTATAAGATGGGGATAATGAAATGAAATGAAATTGAAATGAAATGAAATTGTCTTTATTTACGTAGGCTTAAAAAAAGTCATTACGTAGGCTTATAAATCGTCAGAATAAGATCAATATCTACCGGTTCCAAAAGTAAATTCTACCGAGAAGAAACCGGCAAGAAACTCGATAGGTACTCTTTTAAAATGCCAAGTCTTAATAACTATTAGTTACAATTTATACGTGAATGTAAATTTAGCAGTGCAGGCGTGTTCGCCTGCACTGCTAAATTTACGCCTATTTCGCCTATTCTGGGTCTAACCATATATTCTTATCATTTAAATAGTCTTCTATCTTGTAGTAGCCCTTTTTAATCAACATTTTTTTAACATATAATTTAAACTTATGCATAGGTAAATCAAAGAGATTTTGAGGTAACATATTGAATATTTTTATACTTAACTCAATGAAGGAATAACCACTCTTATTAAGTCTGTGATTTGGAATGCTATGGGCCATCTCTTGGTGAGGCCCCCCGAGGCTCGTGAGCACGAGAGATTTGCTCTACCATTGAAATCCCATACTCATTGAACGAAAATCTCTAAATTTGCAAATGTCTAGTATAATTATGCTGCTATGCCACTAACCACCGGCTTTTATGTCCAAACGTTTTTTAATATGCTTTGTGTTCCTGTTATTTCATTCATACACATATAAAGAATGTTTCCTGTAAGGCGTCAAGCTTTAGATTAAGTGATAGTTATGGATAGTGCCGTGATAGATCAAGACCATAATAGCAGATGAAACACTCATGCAGGTACGTTATGTCATGTTTCATTGTCGGTAATAGCCCTGTAAAATATATAGCTACACCCAGGATTGCTAGCATGAAAATTACAGTTAAGCTCAAGATAGCTAGTAGGAAAGTATATATAGTATTATACACGACCAACTCACTTGTTCGATTTCCACTGGTTGTAGAGATGCAGCAGCGTGAGGTGGTCCGACTCCGGCACCTGGAACTTCTCCTTGACGGAGTCGGCCTCCTCCTCGCGCCCCTGCGGCCGGTAGAACACCGACGGGACAGATAGCATCGACACTGGAAACAAATATAATATATGAATGACTTGTGAAATGACAGTGGAAGAAAAGAGGGAGGTGCCCTCTCTTTCTTCCACTCTTATGTAAACAAACGGATGCTCATTAGCAATGAGATAATTAGAAAAGATAGCAATAATTTTTTTCGACGCGGGAAAATGCGTTACGCACCTTCACCCTACCCGGGGGGGGGAGGGGGGGGGGGGGGGGCAGGGTGGTGTGTGAGACTCCCGGCCCTGCTCCGACCAAGATGTTAGTGGCCGGCGTATACCCACTAAAACCCCGCGATACCCTTCATCGCTCGAGTGGAGGAGCGTCGTGGTTATGGCTGAACCTTGCTACCACAACGCCCTCCAGCGCCGGCCCGCCTTGCACGGCGGGCACCGCTGGCCCCCTCGCAACAGGAGGAGCGACGGGAATTGCGAGGGGTACCGAGCTATTCCCGTCCGGCGGCGGCGGAGACGCGTGCAATGGGGATGGAGGTGCCCCAGCATCGACCACCCGCGCGTCTCCGCTGGGAGGGGCGAGCCTGTCGTATTGGCGACGTGCAACCGGCCCGGTAAGCGGTTACCATAGGCTATAGGCGCTTGCAACAGAAGGGTTTTGCTATATAAACAAGGTGGTATTTTACCGATGGAACACGAAACACCCTGATACTGATATGGCATAGGCTGATATTTAACGGGTGAAAATCCCTTTCAGCCAAAGGGGGGTGAAAATCCCTTTCAGCCAAAGGGTGTTGGAATCTTAAAAAAATCACTAAAAAAGAGTAGGTACACTCGCCAATAAGCCCA
Source organism: Glyphodes perspectalis (assembly GCA_951394215.1). NCBI lineage: Eukaryota > Metazoa > Arthropoda > Insecta > Lepidoptera > Crambidae > Glyphodes > Glyphodes perspectalis. The sequence continues at coordinate 2,097,416 of OX596213.1, read as the reverse complement.
TGCGTCACTTAAGTCGGCACCCAGTTACATATGTTAAAGATTTTTACTGCTTCTTGGACTCGGTCAACTGTTCGAGGATTGCAGTATGTAGGGTATATACTCACCAATGATGAGCACTTCCGCGCTGCATCCCATCTCTGCGGAGACGATGAGCATGTGGCACTGCGGAGGGTCCAGCGGGAACTCCGCCATCTGCCGCCCCAGCGGCGTCAGCGCGCCCGTGCCGTCCAGCGCGCCCAGGATCCACAGCTGGTACATCGAGTTTAGGATCGTGTCCTGGGAAGAAGTTCTAATCAGTAAACTAATACTCGTTCTAAGCAAAAAAATGTATGTCTTGCACTAAGGATACTTGTTGAGTTACAATTTCATACATACATACATAACATCACGCCCATAATCCCCGAAGGGGTAGGCAGAGTCAAAGGGGCAGCATGCCCCTTCAACCACATTCAGCCAAAAATAAAGCCGGGCTGGGTTAGATGGAATATTGTGAAAAAGTAGTGACAAGCGGCTAACCTGTCGCCTACACAATCACACACCCAAAACCCGATATACCATTGGTCGCCTTTTACGACATGCTAGGCAAGAACCACAGTTGGCATATTCTTTTTAAGTCCCAGACCAATATGGGACAGTGGGCTGGGTTGGATGGTAAGCTGTGAAAAAGGAGTGAAAAGTGGCTAGCTCGTCGCCTACTCAGTCACATACCCAAAAGCCCGTAAACCATTAGTCGCCTTTTACGACATGCTGGGCAAGAACCACAGTTGGCACATTCTTTTTTTTTTGTTCCAGATCAAAATGGGCCAAGTCCCAGACCAACATGGGACTAAATAAAGAGTGCTACAAAGAAAATACTGTTGGGAGTTATTATTATTGCATATTTTCTATGGAAGAAAATGTGTGACGTTCTACAGATTGGAATTGTTTCACATAGCATGTCATGGTTGTTTGTAGAGCAGTTTGTGACATCGAGGGGAATCACTCGGGTATGTTAAACTCCTATGGCTTTCGATGTGGTGGATGACCTTTTTCCATCCAAGATGGAGGCGGGCAGGGTAATCCGACGACCTAAATGTGGGCTGTAACATCTAGGCCTTTATGTAAGGTGTTGTTGATCACATTGCATTCACCGAGAGCAACATCGTTGCTTAAATAACATAACGTGACATAACATAACATGACATAAAGTAACATAACAAAACACTAAACAAGCGACCCACCTGCGGCGGCGGGTCCATGAAGTGGAACGCGAGCAGGTCCTCGACGCCGAGCGACTTGAGCAGCAGCACGGTGTTGGCGAGGTTGGTGCGCTGGATCTCGGGCACGGTGGCGGCGAGCAGCTCGTGCTGGTACTGGCGCTGCGTGTACAGGCAGAACGCCTTGCCCGGGCCCGTGCGGCCCGCGCGCCCGGCGCGCTGCCGGGCGTTGGCCTGGCTCACCGGGTAGATCTGCGATAACGTGGAGGCGAGATATTATAACACGACATAATAACATAACATAACATTTTACAACATCAGATAATATGACATAACATAACATGATACAACAACAATTTTGCGTAGATGCCTCAAAGGACGAAATTTTAAGTGAGAAGGGGCTAATAAAAATTCAAACACTTATTTTCGTTTTGAATAAAGGATACTTCTAAAAGTATTTAAAGTATTTATTGCAAAAACTTCATTATTTTCTAAGCATGTTCTTCCAATTTTATAAATGAAATAAAATTACCATTTATTTTGACTAATGAAGACAGATAATTAATCTAAATAAATGATTGTAATCTCATGAACTGTTAAAATACAAATTAAGTCTTACCTGTAGGGCGTCCATACCGATTCGGGGATTGTACACTTTGAGCTTGCAGTACCCGGAATCTATGACGTACATTATTCCGTCGACAGTTAGAGACGTCTCTGAAAAATTTATGAATAATGTGAAGCAAATTTAACCTGTAACCTAACTAACTAAACTTCACGCCACTTCCCTGGCGAAGTAGGCAGAGAGAATCGAACGCCATTTGGCACGATCCTTACACACCTCACTCGCCTCTTCAACATATTATTTATTAATATAGGAATCTACTAAATATGTAACTAAAGTCTGCCAATGTATATAATATACTAGCAGCGCTACGCGGTTTCACCCGCATAGTTCCCGTTCCTGTAGGAATATGGGGATAAAATATAGCCTATGTTACTTCCGTAAAATGTAGCTTTCCAATGGTGGAAGAATTTTTGAAATCGGCACAGTAGTTTTTGAGTTTATTCATTACAAACATACACACACACAAAAATACAAATATTTCCTCTTTATAATATTAGTATAGATTTGTAGCATATGCTTTTCTGATGAACAAACTATACTACAATACAATGTTTAGTATCGACACGTGGTCAAGTTTTATCTTAACATCAGTGGCGGACTAAGCTGAATGAGGACTGGGTATCCGACTCTTTAGAAGTTCCAAGGAAGAGGGATGTGATATTCAGTATATTTTTTAAGTTTTGTTTGGGATTTGGAGACCCCACAGGATCACAGGCCCAAGGCGGACCGTTCCTTCCAAGTCAAAGTCGAAGGCAAAATACTCTTTATTTAAATAGGTTTGAAACAAACACTTATAAATCGTCAATTCAACAGGAAAATCAACTAATAATATGAATCTACCAGCGGTTCGTAATGTTGCTTCTACCGAGAAGAAACCGGCAAGAAACTTGGTAGTTACTCTTTTCAACAACATATTTTACAAGGGTGTATAGATCATATTTGCATTTGTATTAGTCCGCCACTGCTTCCATTCTCTCAAACTTCGCTGCTAACAATGTTACTAGAACTTACCAGCAATATTAGTAGCTACGATACACTTCCTTTGGCCAGGAGGAGCCCGCTGGAAAATCTTGGCTTGCAGGTCAGCTGGCAGCTGCGAGTATATCGGCAGCACCGTGAGTGGCGGCGCGCTGTCCAGGTCGCGTAGGCGCTCCGTCAAGACCTGAAACGATACCCAGGAAACGATAGTGGTGGCAGACATTGTGGTAGGTTTGTTGAAATGAGACATTGTACTACTTAGAGATTTTACTTTTCAGCACGAGGTAGTTATTCAAATTCAAAATGTCTCTACTTGTAACGACATTAAGAGAGCACTTCTACCTAAATCGACAAATATAAAAATAATAATAACGTGAATCTACTTCCGGTTCGAAAGAATATCGAATATATAACGAAGATAGGAGCAAGAAATTCAATAAATACTCTTCGATGTATAAACGAATTATATTAAATAAAATGAATCAAATAAAAATTATCGTATGTGATAAAAGTTAAGTTAGATCAATTTAATATAATTATTTAATTCCTTAAATAATTAAATAAATAAATAAATATAAATAAATTCTTCAGACTGGCACACCAATTCCCTAGTCCCAAACTAAGCTTATAAGCTTGTGCTATGGATACTAGGTGAACGGATAGACATACTTAAATACTTTTATAAACATCCATGACTCGAGTACAAATATCCATGTTCATCACACGAAATATTTGCCCCTAGCGGGATTCGAACCCGCGACCCTTGGTTTTGTGGCCAGGGTCTCTGACCACTCGACCAACGGGCCATTATATTAAGTTGATCTAATAAGTTTTTGCAAGAAAAGCTAAACATCTATACATCCTCAGAAACTTTAACATTCGTAATTCGAATTCATATTACTCGTATTAATGAAAAACAATGTATAATGTTTAAGATCTATAAATGTTTTGCATATAGTGTATTATGAAACTCAATCACGTTTCCGACCGGCAATCTCATGCCTCAAATATCCATAAGCTTTGTATTAAGGGTAACCGACGTGAATTATGTATTTCGGTTAGCGAAGTAATCCTTGAATGCGGCTTTATTATATGTAGTTAGATCGTGTCTGATTTGAGCTCAGTTTTGTAATAACTTTGTATTACTTTTGAGGTGAACGCTCCATTTGTATTTTCACATTGAACATTACGTTACGATTGAAACCTGTGATCCGGTTGCGTTATTACTACGTCCTTACTACGGCTTCGTAGACTATGTACTAAACAACATGAGACTATACATATAGGTACACCTTCCTCTTATAACAAATAAATAAATTATCGACACTCGAGACAAACCAATGCCCTAGTTCCAAACTTAACATAATAAACTTGTGCTATGGAGACTAGGTCACGAATAGACATACTTAAATACTTTTTATAAACATGCATGACTCGAGTACAAACGTCCATGTTCACCACACGAAACATTTGCCCCTAGCGGGATTCCAATCCGCGACCCTTGGTTTCGTGGCCAGTGCCGCTGACCACTCGACCAAAGGGCCTATCAAAAACTTAAATTACTCATCTATTGGTGAAAGAGCATCAATACCCCTTTCGTAGTTAAAAATATCTAAGCAAACAGACAGAAGCGGCGACTTTGTTTTATACTATGTAAAAGTGTGAATATGGGAATATATCTTTGAGATGTCGCCTATCAAAATGTGGTTTTTAGATTTTCTCAACGCTATACTAATATTATAAAGAGGAATGATTTGATTGTTTGTTTGTTTGTATCGAATAGGCTCCGAAACTACTGGACCGAATTGAATAATTCTTTCACCAATGGAAAGTTACTTTATCAGCGAGTAACATAGGCTATATTTTATCCCGGTATTCCAAAACCGCGGGGCGCTGCTATGAGCAATAAATACGAACTTGATTTGAAGAACACAGAGGTACGCGCTCAGGTGTGAACCTGGCATCCTGGCATTTAAGACGCGTCTCTTATCCACTAAGCCTACTATTCATTTGCCATATTTAAAGGCTATTATTTTTTTTCAACAACGCAATCACGTTTTACAACTGGTTCCAATTTAAGTCGCATCCTGGTTTTTCCAACCATTCTGCGATGAATCGCGCGCACCGATAAGGAAAACGCTTCTGCGTCACACGACTTGAAGGTATGCAAATGGGGTTATTACCTCACACGTGACCTCGATGTCCTCTTGACCCGGCATGAAGATCAGGATGTCTCCCTCCTCAGGTTGTAAGTGGATCTGCAAAGCCTGGAAGAAAAAAAAAAAACGAATTAGAATCTGGTTATAAAAATCACGTTTTGGTCATGTCTATATTCAGGGCCGGATCTACTACCAATTTTACTACATTTTCTATGTAATCTACGACATTTGGCGTACTTTTTCGTTATATTCTGTTCCGATTGAACATAGGGTTCAGAATAGAGTCCCTGAGCTGGTGACCTACAAACCTTTAGTATTTTTATTGGGAGCAAATATCGCCAGACGTATATCGATGTTTTGAAACCTCTTTATTTAAAACAATGGAAGAATCTTACTTTTTTAATTAGTTCGTGTCTGGGTGTTATGAGAGATTACAAATATTAGTCATTATCTTATCTTACTTAAAAGGGTATAGTTTGGGTTTGGACGGTTTGTTAGTAATAGTTGGTGCATTATTGTTTTATTGTGATGCAGTAATCATTGTAGCATATGCTTTTCTGATGTGTTTTGACTGGCTCGATGGTGCATTCGGTAGTAGTGACCCTGCCCGATGCGCCAAGAGTTGTGGGTTCGATCCCCACTCAGGACAAACATTCGTGTGATGAATACTAGTGCTTGTTCTGTGTCTGGGTGTTAATATCCAATATTTAAGTATATATTTGTAATACCACTGTTGATTCTGATATTCGTAACACAAGTGCTTAAGCTACTTACCTCGGTGTCAGAAAAATATATGTGATGTCGTCGGATATTTATTTATAAAAACAAAAATATATTTATTTAAAAAAAAAACATATTTTCTGCAATGTTTACACCTAGTTCTATTTACGAGCGAATTTAATATCACGACTAGTTCTATTTGCTATTTTTATCTGCTTTACGACATACATTCTAGTTATACTAGTCTTTCTATTAATAACATTATTACTTATTTATATTTTTTACAGTACAAGGCTCTAGGACTTAAGTTTAAGGTCATCAGAGATATTGCTATGTATATTAATTGTGAATTTAAAATTTTAAATATACATTTAAAATTCATAATTACTATCAATATTTGACCTCCGTCGTCAGCAAATCCTTAAAAGATTATTTTCACATTAAGAATTATTATTCTATATATATTAGCAATCATCATGACTATCGTTCTCTTGTAAAATCTAAAAAAGGGATATAAATAGGTAAATAATTATAAACAATAAAGACAGGATCAATTAGTTAGATAATGCAATCAGTTATGTCATCTTACCTATTCATCAATCTTTATGATTGTGTATTAGTTAACCAAGTGAGATCGTTATTTGTGTCTGTAATATAATTAAGCAAACATCGTTAACTATGAATATATCACAAACATTTCCAAGTTATCATAGTACCAGATTAAACAAGTTATTTGTTTATATTGTTACATATTTAGTTGTTCAACTCATTATGATATTCCAAATAGCAGAGTAAAGTCGGCTAGATGCAACAAATAAGCATTTTCTATATTTCTATAAATATATTCGGAAGTAATTTTACATTTATTTTTTATTTTTTACATTTACAATATTCATATAATAAAGGAATTAAACTAATGGGAGCACGGCTTATTGTAGCACCCATTGATCAATCAAATTACGGCATGAATTCGGAATCTTTACTAATTTACAAATATGCACAAACTTAAGAAGACCTAATTTGGTATTTGGTGATGCATTATTTTAAATAATTAGATTTAGAAGTTTGTGTTTATAAATATACATACATACATAAATAACATCACGCCCATAAATCTTATAAGGGGCAGCAGGCCCCTTTAACCATATTCAGCCAAATACAAGCTGGCTGGCTTAGATGGAAAATTGTGAAAAAATTGTGATAAGTGGGTAGCTTGTCGCCCACACAATCACATACCCAAAACCTGATATAACATTAGTCGTATTTTACGACATGCTAGACAAGAACCACAGTTGGCACATTATTTTTAAGTCCCCGACCAACATGGGACATATAAATGTAATCTTATAATAATACCAGCCAGTTTTATTAAGTATTATTTTATAAATGTAATATCCTTCTAAATCAATTAGTATTACAATAGATTCGCCGTTATAAGTCAATGTAAATTAGTGATTGTGCACCTCAGCCTCCTCTACTGGATACATAATTGCAATGGATCCTTTATCAGTAGCTCTATTTAGATACTGATCTAAACACATAAGCTTATGATAAAGGATTCCATTGCGTAGTTCTTGACGTCAACCAGCTCTTATAAGATTAGATAGACAACGTTGCGGCAAATAGAATGGTTCAAAGACCAGCCATCCAGAAAAGTGCCGTGGAATTTAAATTTATTGTTCTTTATTACATCTTGTTTTTGGTTAAAAGCAAATAATTATGAGAATAATGCAACTTTACCAATGATTTTATTCTGAAAACTATATTTTAATCTTTTTCATGTATGTGCAATATACAACGCTTCCTGGTTTCTCAGATATTTTAGCACCATTTTGCAAACAGAAAACATTGTCACATACACTATAAGGACTTTAAGAGCTACATTTAAAATAGAAAAGTTAAAGGAAACCTCATCTAATTGCAAACCAGTAAAAACATCCTAATTTTATGACTGTAATTGAATAGTAATTAGTTGGCTAATAATGCTCTTCTAAATAACAATGAGCTTGATAACAATAAATTGAAAATTCTAATTACGAGACTGCCTTGACAGTTTAAGGCTAAGTGTATTGTTTTTCTGTGAAAAACACAAAATTGATTTAAAATGTATCTAAGTCAAATAACACGCCTTAATTTTAAACTGTTACTAGACGTGTATACACATAATGCAGTAAATTTTGACGCATACATTTCTCCAAACGTGTTCAATAGAGAATCTATGAATATCAACGCATCGCTAATGCACAATTGACGTCACAAAGCCCTCGTGTATCGAATAAATACAGCGGAGGTCACAGGCGGCTCCCCTGGGGCACGCCACAAGGTCAGACGCTCTCGCTATGTTCCCGTCCACTTTTATTTAATTTTGAACAACCCTCACAAGTTTTATAAGATAAGTTTGGTCTGCAGCCGGTTTAAATAAGCTGCAGTTTAATTGCAAAATTCCAGTTGTACTTTATCAAAAGCTTATTCCAAGTTTAATTATGCAGCCAATATTATTAATAACTATAATTCATTGTCGATAAAAATAAAGACGTAAAAGTTGTTTCAAAAGTCTGCAATCTACATAATATACGTGACGGCAAGGGATTAAATGTCACCGTAAATCTCTCACTGTAGATAAAGTCTAATAGTGGTTGGCTACGTCTTAAAATCCTTTGGGAGAATTCTGGACATAGTAGATTGCCAACAGCACAAACACTTAATTCAGGTCGATTCACCTATTCAAAAAATATCATCGCTTATGCTTTAACATACAAAGCTACTTACAAACCATTAACCTTGCCCTTTGTAATGCAAACAAAATTTGTGTAGGCAGGTACATTCATGGCGTGACTTAAAATATCATTAACCGCATGAGTTGGCGTAAATAAAAAATGGTAAATGCACAGAAATATGTTATGGTTATTTATAGAAACAAAAGTAATATTATTATAAAGCAATTACTTAACACTTGCTATCATCAACACCATTTGGTTAATTAGTTGAAGAGCCAAGTTGTCATCGACATAGTAAAAATTTAAAAGTAGTTTATCTGTATATTACGAATAGCATACCACATCATTTAAAAAGTAACTTTGTGTTTGGGAACTTCAGACCAGGCAGCAGGTGCTTCCTATATGTTGATCGATGATTCACAGAACAGATATTTGAAAGAGGAAGTTAGAGGCGCTAGCTATAAGTCTTAGGCATAACCTCTATCTAAATAGGTCAATGTTTTAATGATGCTGAAGTGAGATGATTGTGTAAAAAAACATGTATTTACACTATTGCGACGATTTTAGTTTTATTTTAATAGAAAGTTCCATTCATCCCAGTTCTTGCTGGGATGCCCTTCATTAGTCTTCTTGGAGGTAACATACTATTCCCATTTATACTACGTTGCGTGCAAGGTCACCCAGGTCACATTGCCACCGTTAACCGCGGTTCAATTAATTTAATTGATTTAACAACACCTGCTAATGTAATTGTAGTCAACAAAGTTCTAGATTCCTAGTTACGTGTGATCTTTAGCACGAGCGATTGTTTGTGAACTGGCTGCGCCGGTTTGAATTACATGGGTCGGGGTGATTAAGAATTGTCGTGTGCTAGATACATTGTGTCTCGTTTGCTTTAGATGGTGCCGCGTGAAAACGGGACAGTTGTGGGTTGGCAGATAAGCTTGTTTCTCATGATTGAAATCTGTGTCGGAATTTTGAAAGAGCGCTTTTGACGGCAATATAGATATGTATGTAGTCTTTTTTCGTGTGGTTAATCAAAAGTGACAATTCTTAGAGCTTTTTAAGCCGTTGACGATAAACATACATATATTGCACGGAATGCGTTTCTATTTTTTGAACTCTGTAATTTTGACTTACATACGTTCATAATCATAAGCTCCATATCTGATTCACCTTAGTCGCCTTTTACGACATGCTAGGCATGGCACAATAGGCACATCCTTTTCAAGAGCCATACCATCATGAGACATGAAAAAAATGCTTGTCTTAACTATCTTATTGCGTGTTGCAACGTTTAACATTCGGACACATTGCCTAAATACGCAAAACGCAAAAGTTCGCAAAGGTTTTATACGACAAGGTCGTGTGCTTGACATGAAGATAATGGCTGTGCCCATAATAGTGTATTAATGGGCGCATACAAATAAGCACAAAACGGTTTGTTTGTTTCAAGTAGCAGTGGGAAATATAAATGATATATTCAGTTGAATAAATAGAGCGGTGGTAGCTCAATGGTAAGGACACGCGCCTCTTAACCGAGGAGTGCGGGTTCAAGCCCGGCACGTACCTCTGGATTTTTCAAATCTATGTACGTATTTATACCACTAGCTCGGCGGTGAGGGAAAAACATCGTGATGAAACCTGCAAATTTAAACAACTTTGGATTTGTAACCATGATCCAAAAAAATTCTGGTTCCCCTATCTTAGGGTTACGAAGGTCAGATCGGCAGTCGCTTCAATGTAATTACCAGACTCGCTAAATCCTGAATCATGGCTAAGCGGACCCCGTCTAAACACGGGACATAACGCTAGGAAGATGATGATATTCAGTTGAATAAATATTTGACTGACCGCTTGGTCTAATGGTTAGAGACTAGCTATAAATAAAAGCTGTGGATTTGAATCCTGCTTAAAGCAAATTTCCGCGATAAGCATAAGTCATTTAAGTAGGTTTAGTTGCTATCTTTTTTCTTTAAAGCGGGGAATGCATTAGGTGCCATTACGCCATCCAGGGGAGGAGGGCGTGCTGCGTGTGACTCCCAGGGGTATCTGAAAAAGAGAACCCCACTTCGGCCAAGATAGAGTGGCTGGCCCAATAAGCCTTGCGGCACCCTTCATGCTAGGTATACCTGCTTGACATGGAACATTACTGGGAATTTTACTCTCGACTTGACGTGTGCTGTATGTGATTTGGTCTCACATTTATTTATTAGGAAATTTACTGTAGACAAGACGTGTGCTATATTATGTAATGTTGCCCAATATTTATTTATAAGCGACTTATGTGTTATAAAACCTAGCGAGTATTCATAAATTAGCCACGGAACTGATTTGGATACGTCTTATCCGTTCAAATTCAGTTTAGTCGATCCGCAGCGATTATGCGCTATTAAACAAACAATGTGGCCGATTTCTCAACTGGTCCAGTGTTTACGCGCCTCAAGGCTCCTCAAATTTGCACACAATACGTTCGTTAGCAATATCCTGCGACTGACTAAGCATAATGCAGCTCGGAATCCAAAATAACAAATAATACAAAGGACCGTTGTACATGGTGCAAGACGGAGGAGGCTTGTGAGATCAAAGAAGCTGAAGAAGAAGAAGAATCCAAAATAGCATAGAGTGAAAGAGATACCAGTGCACGATTGTAGCGCAGTAGTTGCGGTCACGTTTCTCACATGCCAGGCGTATTGGTTCAAACCTGGCACGTGTTTCTCGATTTTCAAATCTAAGTACAAGAGGGAAATTATCGTAAAGAAAGAATCGTAAATCTGTCTGTTGAATACATATTTCTATTAAACTAAACCTCTTTACATCCATCATCCCGTAGTCATCTACTGGATTTCTGGACTGGTTGAACACATGTATACTTACACGCTTGTGTAATAAGAAGGTTAAGCATCTTAAAAAAAAAACAAAAAGAAATGATTTATAGGAAGAAACAAGTAACTTTTTTTCTGATAATTTTGCCTCTTCTGTACTTAAAGACTGTTAACACCTTTCCAACCCTGAGCAATTGTTATCTAAATAGACAAGACTAGCCGGGTCATCGCACGCAGGTACAGCCAGCACAAATACAATTAGCAATGGTCAAACGAGGTTGCGGCCCGCTAAACGACACGCCTATCCATTTGTTGATCAAACTGCATGGATGGGATTATGCCAGAAAATACCATGCATTACTAGCTGATCGGGCAAACATTGTTTTGCCATTAAAATTAGCTGGTGGGGGGTAGGAAGGTAAAATATACTTTACGACCTACTCTCATACCAAGCATATACACAAAATAAATTCATTAAATTTGGTCCAGCCGTTTCGGAGTGCGACCACAAACACAGTGACAGGAGTATTGGAATGATAGAAAGAAGAAGAAGGTACTCGTATCTATGCAAGCAATCTATTGCATAAAAAAAAAAATCAGTCGAATTGAGAACCTCCTCCTTTTTTTTAAGTCGGTTAAAAAATGCAAAATGTAAAACAGTATTTTTCAATTATTTGTGCTATAAAATTTAAAAAAGTTTTGATAACCACTTGGTTCATGTTTTAGTTCATCACACGAAATAAGTATATAAGTGTATATTTGTAATACCACTGTTGATTCTGATATCCGTAACGCACGTGCTTAACCTACTAATCTCGGAGTCAGATCAATGTATGCGATGTAGTCGGATATTTATTTATTTATTTATAAACATATTTCTATTCGTTACCTACAATTCATAGTACGTACTAAATATATAGTTTGGCTTATTGAATGAATGTGTACAACTGAAAATTATCTGCTTTTTATACAATGAAACTGGCTCCCTCTTACATGCGTCTCACCAATACCGTCGGTATTGCAAACGGTGCTAATGGTTCCGATTAATCCCACTAGTGCCACCATTAGGCCTAGTTTAATGGCACCCGTCGCTTTTAATAACAGGACATCATTCACTCCTTCACTGGAGTAGGAGAAACACATGAGGCGATTGATTGGGACATTTGAAAAATGTACTTTAAAGCGGTATGAAAGTTTTTGACAAATCTATTTTAAAAAGGCTTCAAATTTTCTAACAAATGTTTGAATTAAAATGCTATCTGTATATTTGTCTGTGCAGACTAGTTATATACAGTAACTCTTAAGATCTTACTCTGCCTACCCCGCTAGGGAAGTGGCGTGAAGTTTAGTTAGTCAGTTAGTTTCTTAAGATCTTATTGAGCATCTCGAAAGCTTGGCTAATATTTTTGTATATTTATAGCAGCAATGAACTACGTTGTTAATTCCATACAAATGACTTTTACGGTTGGATGTTTGTTAAAGATTTTACAAAAAACTACCGAGTGGATCCAAAAAATAATTAGCTCTATGATTTCTTTCCCAGACTCCTTAACTTCTCCGCCACCTCCGCATAAACCTCCGGATGCCTTTAGACCTTTCAGATCAGGATATCAAAAATAATGGGTATTACCGTTGCCAATTCTCCGACGTCTTGAAAATCAACACAATGTTACTAATACACTAGTGTTCAAACGAGAAGCAATCCGATCACACGTCGTATCACCCGATCCCACAGTTACGAGTTTCGAGTTGCGGGTTGCGAGTTGCGAAACGGAATCGCAGCGTTGCGTCGGCTCCGAGCGGGGTCACTGACCGCGCAGTCTGCAATGCGATTTGGCATGGCTTGTGATTTGCTCTGAGACCGTATTATGAAGATAGGAGAGCCAATTTTTGGATGACGATGAGCGGTGGTAGCTCAATGGTAAGGACACGCGCCTCTTAACCGAGGAGTGTGGGTTCAAACCCGCGCACGTACCTCTGGATTTTTCAAGTCTATGTACGTATTTATACCACTAGCTCGACGGTGAAGGAAAACACTACACTACTTACTAGACTCGGTAAATCCTGGATCATGGTCTAAGCGGACCCCGTCTAAACACGGAACATAACGCTAGGAAGATGAAGATGATGACGAGGGATGTTGGAACTTTGAGAGGTAAGCCTCCGACGTATCAATATTAAAATTTTATTAGTCTATACAATTTAAGTCATTAGAGTTGAGCTGACAGACAGTAATACCAGAGGTATTATAAGGACCTTAAAAAGGGTTTCAGGCATTTCGAACTCATTTCGATCGGTGTCGAACGTAATATGGAAGTACGGATATATACCGTTACCTTAAGTCGATCTTTAGTGAGAATAAGTAAGTGTGTGTTAGACCGACTCATTCATGCTGTAACCAGCCTTTAGGCATAGCGTAGCCCTTCCACCTACCTATAAAAGATGCATAATACTTAAGACGATCTAAAACATTTCGGAAATGGGCTAGTTATCGTATTAATTCAAATTCAAAATGTCTTTATTTATCTAGGCTTCAATAAAGCACTGATAAATCCTTAAATTTACATAGGTGATCCTAAAAGCCACACGAATCTACTACCGGTTCGGAACGTTGATTCTACCGAGAAGAAACCTGCAAGAAAATCGATAGTTACTCTTTTTACCGTCAAAGTATTAATTTTACAACTTTCCTTGAGGTTTACACCAACTCATACCATGTCATGTCCGTTGGAGGTACGGATTAACACCAGCAACCGCAACACGAAATCGTAAGTCATCCGATTCTTCACCTCCGCCCTGTTGGCATAACGCGAATAATCAACAAACGCGTTGCTGAAGGTTTCAAAACGGAGGAAGAGAACTATTGCCTCGACCAATTGCGACCGCGTAAATGCCAGCGCTGTTCGAGAAATTCTACCGATTCAATAAAGCCGTTAGTAATTAGTGTTCACACTTCTCGCGCGGGAGTAGGTAGGTATACATAGAACAATATTTTTATATTAAAAGCGGAAATTGATTCAGCGGGTCACCTGATGCTATGTAATCACCGCCGCCTATGAATGAATGCAAACCCGGAGGTAATGCTGATGTGTGTGTGACCAGGGGGTTGGGCACTGTATCTCACCATACGGGCCACAACAGAAGGTGGTAGGTACTTACTCCCCAAGCTAAAAGAGCTAAAGATGGGATAAGCTAAACTTTTAGAAAGAGAAATACTACATTAACTTACATAAATGTACCCTACATTTTGTATTTTGTCAGGACTGGCAAAACACCATGGGCCGCCACTTTGAGGGAGCTCTGGGATGTCAGAGCACAGGAGATCTTATGCTCATAAAATCGGATAACATCAGTGAGTCGGAAGCCCAACAAATAATTTTTCACTTCTATGTACGGGAAAGAACATCGACAAAACAAGATAGATATCCAATAATTATACATACATATCATCACGCCCGTAATCCCCGAAGGGGTAGGCAGAGTCGAAGGGGAAGCTAACCTCCTTAACCACATTACACACAATCACACACCCAAAACCCGATATACCTACCATTAGTCGCCTTTTACGACATGTTAAGCAAGGAACACAGCTGGCACATTTTTTTTAAGTTCCACACCAACATGGGACAAGATTTCTAAGAAGTATGTTCTTGCAAATAAAATAATGTAATAACAATTCATCGAGTATTGACATTGCTTTGACAGTTTTCCGACAGTGGCATACCAAGACGGTTTACGACCGACCGTAAAGCGTTTCGTAATCGCAATCATTTGCGTTTTATTACTCGGAATGCAATGAGGCTAGGTTTAACGTTTTCTTTTCCGCAACTATTAACTCTTCTTCATTAAATAGGTAAGTGTGCGGAAATTTTGCAGACAAAATAAAGTTTCAGGTGCAATCTTTGAGAATAAATAAATAATAATAAATACATATCAGACTACATCACATACATTGATCTGACTCCAAGCTAAGTAGCTTAAGCACTTGTGTACGGATATCAGAATCAACAGTGGTATTACAAATATATAGGTACTTAAAAATTTGATATTAACACCCAGACACAGACCAAACACAAGTATTCATCACACGATTGTTTGCCTTGGGTGGGGATCGAACCCACAACTCTTGGCGCATTGGGCAGGGTCACTACCGAATGAGCCATCGAGCTTTTCAAAATCATGCATTATCCCAGAATCTGATTATATGTGCGTAGAATAAATGTTTCCTATGTTGGTCTTAGACTTAAAAAAAATATATAATAATTGCCTAGCGTTACAACATGCAGTTGTAATTAGCGAGTTGTGGTGTATTGATTAGACGACGAGCTAGCTACTTGTCGCTACATTTTCTCAATTTTCCATCTAACCCCATTGAACTATTATTACTAGCGTATGGAACCGACGCAGCGAACAAGTTTTTTGCGCCGTGCGTTGTTGCCGATCGGCAACAACTCGTTTAGTCACTCGCCTACGTTCACGCGTAAGCGCCATGAAATTCACGGCGTTTGCGACGTTTTGGTCGCGAGAAAAATGTACTCTATGAGCGATCTAGCGCTGCGTGTTTTAATAGCTAGATTAGACGACAATTGTTAGTTTTAGCGCTGCAAATGCTGAAACACGCTCAGTCCATGCTTCGTGATAATCTGGGGACACGGCAGTGCCCCCGCCAAGTCGAGCAAAAAAGCGGCACGGCCGTACCATCCTTTTCTCGAAGCAATTTAGGCCATTCGACCCCCTGTAAATTCGTTGTGGATGAAACTAGAACACTGAATTTTCAGTAACCATGCAGGCATTGTAAAGACAGTATATATTTCAAATTTCATTCAATTTGAACCAGTAGTTTAAGAATTATAATGGGTCAAGGTTTCTTAATTTTGTCACTCACTGACTGACTGACTGACTGACTGACTGACTGACTGACTGACCGATCATCAAAATTCTAAGGCACTTCTAGCGGACCTAGAAGCTTCAAATTTGGAATATAAGTAGTGTTTGGTGTATGAACTAAGGAAAAACTAAAATATTTGGGGGCACGGTAGTGCAACCGCTAAGTCTAGCAAATTTTTTCAAATTCGGTCCAGTTTTATAAATATTTAACTACTTACTTAAATAACTTTGTAATACCATATAAATATAAAGGCGCACGGTAGTGCCCCCGCCAAGTCGAGCAAAAAAGCGGCACGGCCGTACCATCCTTTTCTCGAAGCAATTCAGGCCATTTTCGACCTCCTATAACTTCGTTGTGGATAAAACTAGAAGACTGAATTTTCAGTAACCATGCAGGCATTGTAAAGACACGGTATATTTCAAATTTAATTTAATTTGTACCAGTAGTTTAAGAATTATAATGGGTCAAGGTTTCTTAATTGTCACTTACTGACTGACTCACCGATCATCAAAATTCTAAGGCACTTCTAGCAGACCTAGAAGCTTCAAATTTGGAATATAAGTAGTGTTTGGTGTATGAACTAAGAAAAAACTAAAATATTTGGGGGCACGGTAGTGCAACCGCTAAGTCTACCAAATTTTTTCAATTTCGGTCCAGTTTTATAAATATTTAACTACTTACTTAAATAACTTTGTAATACCATATATAAATATAAAGGCGCACGGTAGTGCCCCCGCCTAGTCGAGTAAAATTTTTCAATTTCGGTCCAGTTTTCTAGATACATAATTGCTTAAATAACTTTGTAATCCCATATAAATATAGGCGCACGGTAGTGCCCCTGCCAAATCGAGCAAAAAATGGGTATTCCCGTCATGCGAATTCATTCCGCAATTACAAGTCTTACAGTTACAAGTCTGCGCGGTTTACATCTAATTAATGTCGACTTTGGAAGTGTTAAAGCGCAGGAATCCTCAATTTGTGAATACAACAGACCAAGAAGCATTTATCGTCCAGATTTGTCAAAAATTTTAACATCAAAGCCTCCCAGAAAAACGCATAGAGACAGGCAGTGGGCTCTTAGAAAAACTGTAGCTGAAGCTCAAGAAGTAGTACCGGAAAAGAGAAAACGGAAGGCTACCTACAAAAATAAGAAAAGTTCATATGTCAGAGAGAGGGCTTTAAGAAAATTCGTTGCTGGTAGATATACATATATACAATAAGTAGAAGGTACCGAAAAGGAAAAAAAGTAGAACTGTCTACAAAATACAAAAAGAAATGAGATCCCATCAAAAACAATACTTGTCAAAAAAACCAAGTCTCGCAACTCAGTTGTTCTACGGTAAAAAGTTGTGAGATCCATGTAATACCAAGTCGGTTATTAATATATTCAGTCTCTACTTAAGTGACTTTCTGTCTTAATACGTCCAGTCCCTAAGACCACTATCGTGGTCCATAACAATTGAAAATCAATTGACTTGGCCATCGCACTAAATAATTTAATTTACACGTGTTTTCATGCGATGGCCGAGTCACAATATATTTATAAAAAATGTTAAAGATTTTTAATATTGATATGCGTCACTATAAGATGCTGTTAATTATTACGTAACAACTTAATGCTTCGAGTACCGAGATTCCAGACACAATTGATTTTCAATTGTTATGGACCACGATCGTGGTCTTAGGGACTGGACGTATTAAGACAGAAAGTCACTTAAGAAGAGACTGAATATATTAATAACTGACTTGGTATTACATGGATCTCACAACTTTTTACCGTAGAACAACTGAGTTGCGAGACTTGGTTTTTTTGACAAGTATTGTTTTTGATGGGATATTTTTGTTTGACATAGCTTCTCTATACGTAGTAATAATAGCTCAATGTCTAACCCAGCAAATTTTCAATGTTGGCTCGAAGTGGCTAGCTAGATAGGCTGTCAGATATCACCTCTTCTAGGTCAGTGGACTCTGACAAGTTTTGCAGTCATGATAGCACTTATTTAAGTATGATATTGAGTTTGAGCCACAGTGAGTGAGTCGCGTCATTCAAGAGCGGTCTCTTACTCTGTAATTTGTACATACATAATCTCACGCCTTTTTCCCATGGGGGTAGGCAGAGATCACATCCTGCCATTTGCTACGATCCTGACACACCTTCCGCTTCTCCTAGATTCATAAGTTCTTTCATACACGCTCGTCGGTTAAGGGTGATCTTTACCTGACCTGTTGTTAAGACTTTACCAATCTGGTAATGGAAAGCCTGTCTAGGTCTTCCCCTCCCGACAACTCCATTTACACTTGCCTTATATATCTCATTCGTCAAATCTTCTTTTATCCATTCTCTCAATATGCCCAAGCCATCCAAGCATGCCTTTTGAGGGTGTTAAAGGGAGCTCTTTACCTGACCTTTTATTAATACGTTACCAGTCTGGTCGTTGACAGTTTGTCTAGACAAACTAGTAGACCTAGGTCTACCCATACCGACGACTCTTATTAAAATTCGGGCAAAATACCCGTATGCCTATTAAAAATCTGTAAAAAAACCCGTATATGAATAATTCAGTGCACCACTATGCACGTGGAACGCCATGTGCGATGTGCATTCACGGTTGAGCGCTCATGGCGATGCAAACACATAATTGAATAATGATCCAGTGTTAAACGCCACCGCAGACTATTATCTAATTTTAGTGAAATACTAATAGGAACGTGTAGGCATTTTATATTTCAAAAGTAGGGGAATTACGGGCGTGATGTTACGTATATATGTAAGAGTTAGTTAGATGTTGTCCCATGTTGGTCTGGGACTGTCTCATGTTGGTCTGGGACTTGGCCCATGTTGATGTGCGACAAAAAAAAATAATGTACCAACTGTGGTTCTTGCCTAGAATGTCGTAAAAGGCGACTAATGATTTACGGGCTATTGGATATGTGACTGAGTAGGCGACGAGCTAGCCACTTGTCACTCCTTTTCCACAGCTTTCCATCCAACCCAGCCCACTGTCCCATGTTGGTCTGGGACTTAAAAAGAATATGTAAACTGTGGTTCTTGCCTAGCATGTCGTAAAAGGCGACTAATGGTAAATCGGTTTTGGGTGTGTGATTGTGTTGGCGACAGGTTAGCTGCTTGTCACTGCTTTTTCACAATTTTCTATCTAACCCAGCCCGGCTTTATTTTTGGCTGAATGTGGTTGAAGGGGCATGCTGCCTCTTTGACTCTGCCTACCCTTTCGGGGATTACGGGCGTGATGTTATGTATGTATGTAGTTAGTTAGAGATATTTTCAATGAATATTCGTTATTCAAGCTTGGTAGTGGTAAGAGACGTTGGTCACGAAATGGTTGGCTGCGGATTCGAATCCTGCTAGCTGTAAATGTTTGGGTGATGGACATAGTCAGTTGTACCTGAGTCATAGATGTTTATAAGTATGTATAACCGTTACCTAGTATACACAGTCAAACATGAATGTTGGATTTGAATCTAGGGAATGTTACAAATACACTGATATACATATTCCGAACCGGCGGCGGTTGATTGTGAAAACATCGTGATAAAACCTGCAAATTAAAACAAAAATTGTCTGGTTCCCCTATCTTAAGGTTACGAAGGTCAGATCGGCAGTCGCTTCAATCCCGGATCATGGTCTAAGCGGACCCCGTCTAAGCACGGGACATAACGCTAGATAGATGACGATTCAGATACGGATATGTAGGATATTTCTAACTAGGCAACTAGTGGGTTATGAGGAAGTGTGTCCCCGATGCTTGTCCAATAAGGAATGGCAGTCATGATTGCTGTGTAACTAATTACCTACCACTTTCCATTTCTGTAATAGTACCCATTGCTGTAATTAACATAATTTGAACTGACTCTTGTTATTAACAAGCCGTACGATTATGCGTATCATAATATTACTGCTTTGCAAATACTTAGCGCATATCTAGTAGGACAATTTTTTTTATCATAAACAACGGAATGAGGTGGTGACAATTCTTGCCCAATATTTGAATGTGTTTAAAGATCCAAATACCCAAATGCAGGTTTGCTATCATAACTGGTCAACAATCAATCGTTCCTTTTGTCAGGAACTCTAATAAACCAATCAGTGCAGTTGGTTAGCCGGTCTACTTCACACCATATCCAATCGTCTATAAGCCATTGACATCGCACTTTAGTGCACGATTATGCCAATTCAGTTCACTAAAACGAATTTGTCAAATCACTTCTTCGAAATCCGCACAACGCACCTCCAGTCAGGCCAGGATGATTCAGAAAATCGGCGCTAAAAATCTTACTGCGATCCAAATTGCTTCATGGCCCAAAGTTGAGTTAACTCTAGAGATGGCGCAGCGAGTAATTGTATTGGCGCAAAGACTTGCTGAGTTACCCAAAAGGGAATATGCATCAAAAATATTTTAGTAATTTAACGCATTCATCAAAAATTTATAAAAATAAAATACAAAGATTTATCATAAGAACAGCGAGATATAACAGTATGAAATCAATATATCTCTCTCATGAAAACGGTTTTTTCTATGTATCTTGTATGGCGCTCGTGGCATTTGACGTCACATGTCACATCGGATCTCTCTGTCTAACCGACAACTTTGAACCTTTATAAGTTGGTCAATAATCAAGATACAAAAAAAAACTTCCGGATTTAATTACTTGTTCATATATATAGTACCTAGACTTAAACAAATAAATAAAAAAAAACATCATGCTCATTACCAATTACCCTTGTCTATGTTAATCACTGACCTGTTTAACAGCGCCATCGACGTAGTCTTCGCAGACATTCTTTGCGAAGAATGTCTCTACAGGGAAGGTGCGCCCCGGAATGGTGAAGGTGGGCACGTTGCCGAAGAAAGTGGAGAACTTAGAAGAGTCCATGGTGGCCGACGTCACGATCAGCTTCAGGTCCGAGCGGCGGGCGACCACCTGGGAAAGAGGGGAGGTTTTAGTACTTTTCCAAAGTGGAAGGAATACAACTGATCAGTGGAATCAATCAAACGTGTCCATACTATCTGTATACATATAAAAATCATTGTAGTTGAATCCTTTTAACTCTTAGTTACGCCATGACTTGAAGATGACTTAAGAAAATTAAATTTTTTGTAAGTTTTCTTTTTTCTTAAGTAGTCGTCGTCTTTTTTCGTAAGTCGTAGGTAAGTAAATAAGGTATTTAATTACCTACCGACATAACCTCTACGTAATACTAAAAATATGCACGTATAATCGACGATCAAAACACCGCGTGTATCTAATTATAGCAACCATTTTAAACATCTATTTTTACCGCGTCAACTAGATATCGGATAAAAAAGCGAACCACTTTGTTAAAAGTAAGTTTCTAATCTGGGTTTACCTGTCTAATAGAAATGTCGTGATTCATAATCAGTGCTGCCAGTATAGTTATTATGAATTACCCGACAAGTCTGCAGAACCAATAGGCAATTTTTTTCATCAGATGAACACTGAAAACTAGTGTCGTGTTGACAGCCATTGGTTACAGGATTTTAGGTATAATATTATTTTTTGTACTATGCCTGTTATTTCTATTTTATTAGTCTATTTTAAATTACATGACATTAATTATGAAGTTGCTGGTTTCAAATTTTTTGTAATAACGCTCGAAGACGGTTCCAAAAATGATCAAGCAAGAAATTCAATTCAAATTCAAAATATCTTTATTTATCTAGGCTTCAAGAAAGCACTTATAAATAGTCAATATACAAAAAAGAACAAATAATACTACCACCGGTTCGGAAGGTAGATTCTATCGAAAAGAAACCGGCAAGAAACGCGATAGTTACTCTTTTAAATGCCAATTATACAATTTTCGACGTCAAAAATTAAAGTTTTAGTCTTGCCAAAGTACTGGTCCGATTTGAGAAAATCTTTCATTAACCCAAGCCTTTTCATTACAAGCTGATTGACTGGTAATGTTATAAATGAGAATTATTATATTTATTATACTTTTAGCTTGAATTCATTTATTATAAAATCAAACATAATTTTAAAAACTTAGTTTTTAAACATAATTTTAAAAACCTTGTTGCTTATCATCATTGATAATACTAGCGTTGAAGTATTTTTTATGATCGCAAATATCATAAAATAAGTTGAAGTTCATTAATTTTTTTTTAAGATTTTTTAGATTTTTTTAGATTTTTTAAACATTTAGGCTTAAAAAAAATTGTCTTAAATAAAGTTATAAGTTTTGTTAGAAAACATTAACATTTTTGGGCTTCAAGCTTCGGAGCCAAAAGTCATAAACAGAATTACCCTCAAGGGCGATTTAGCCTTTTGACCTTCAAAAGTCTAAAAAAATCTCGCTTTAGGGGAAATTTAGCCAACAAGCTAATCGTAATACGCAGCCAATTATAGTCGCGATCGATTTAACGGTTCGGCGCGCGCGCACCTCTTGTGCAACGGACATAAAAACACACGTACTTCTATTTGCGGACACTTGGGTAACAATGGAACATTGGCCTGTGAAAAAACGTAATTATTTTTTTACAATTCAACAACAAAGTATTAGTAAGATAAAGTAACTGAAGTTGTTTTTATCTCATGATTGTCAGAGACTCAAAAATATGATAAGTACCAACTTCGTTCTCTGTCTAGTAGACAGCTATACTCAACCTGAAGCCCACCGGGCCTTTGTTATTGTTAAAAATTTATTGTAAACCATTTTTTATTAAATTACGTTTTAATTAAGACCTAAATAATTTTTGCTTGCGGCCTTCGATACCATGACTGAAAGGTGTTTGTGGTCCCTATAAAAAAGGTTGATACGAGCATGTCGTAAAAGCAACTAGATAATGGTGGGTAATGGTGGTAGAATCATATATCTTAACTGTTTTTGACGATTTATAATTGTTTCTTCGAAACCTATATAAATAACTAGCTGTCTTTTATATCTGGAGTGGGTAAAAATGGGGGGTGAAAACAAATACTGTGATACAAGACTTTTATATATTAGAAGAGTATTTTGACTTTCGACTTTGATTGGGTTTGCGATTATGTAGGCGATGAGCTAGCCACATGTCATTTTTTCATAATCATGTATACCTACCTACTAACCTACCTTAATTGTTGGTTTACTGTGATTAAATAAACTTACAGCTTTTTGAACTCTTGAAAATTTGAGGATCGCGGCCGTCATAGTATGTGTGTATGTAGTAGGATGACAAATAGGTACTGTGCCCGTTCTCTCAACGCGAACTACTTTCGAGCTGTTTATGCTATCCTGCCCACGCTTCTGTTTTCCCTGTGACTAAACATTGGAAAGTTGGTCATAATAATGCGTTTATACAGATCCATATTTACATCCAGGAGTATTGAGGCTTGGCGTGGGATGAATGTAGGTGCGAAGGAAGTTAAGATATATTTTGGTTAATCTGAAGACTTATAGCAGCAATACAACACTTGGACTCATGTAATTAAGTCGGTAGTGACCCTGCCTCGTGCGCCAAGAGTTGTGGGTTCGATCCTCACCCAGAACAAACATTCGTCTGATTTATACTTGCGTTTGTTCTGTGTCTGGGTGTTAATATCCGATATTTAAGTATATATTTGTAATACTGCTGTTAATTCCGATTTCCGTAACACAAGTTCTGAAACTACTTACTTGGGGAGTCAGATCAATGTATGTGATGTAGTCTGATATTGTTTTTTTTGGACATTATGGCATTGCAGTTACTGCGCTCTGATTGTCTCCTTACACGACAGGATTATAGCAAGATAGATGTTCATGGGGCAAGGGAAGTTTGGTTTTGATTAGACATTCGTTCACATTATTTCATAGAAAATGCATTGATAGTCTATGAATTATGTCAACATGTTTTTACTATGTAGGTTATATGCAATGTGCTTCAATAGATTATAATAACCAAAAAAGTTGCCATAAACACACAGGAACAAATATTTGCCGCGGTATGGAGGATCAAATCAGCTTTCTTTTCATTGAAGATACAGAGCTCTCAAAAATTGCGTTTATATTGGTATTACTAATTACTTCATGTCCCATGTATCAACTCTTTATATTCAACGTACTATTGTACATTTAAAGAAGTGAAGTATAATAAAAGTCGTTAGATAATCAACACCACAGCAATAACAGATTGAGTGAAATCGCCTCAATACTTTACTTCTAAACCTACTTCCAATCTAGCAATAATAAATCGTCAAACGACATTAATACAGATCACTGGATAAACCGATACAATATCGTCAACACCCACACGAACAAAATTGAATTCTACGGCTTCGGAAATTCGGTCGGTATTTCACTGTGGTCAATGGTTATCGTATCTGAGAGACGATTAATGGTACAATTGCAGTTATTTACCGACCAGAGGGCCGTAAAGTAGTTTCGATGGATCGGATTATAGCGTTTGTTTTCAATAAGTTGGGGAAAGGTTGATTTAGGATTCAGCGAATGCTGTCTTGTGTTGCAGTTTAGTAGAAAATGCAATCGTATTGCTACTAATATAACAGACATCAAGGTTTATGAACCAGTTTTGATGCAACTTGAATCACAATATATAACAAATTAGCTAGGGACCTAGGTTTAATTGTGAAGTATATGCAAAGGAAGCCGCGGGCAACAACTAGTTTTACGTTGATTCGTTTACAATGTAATAAATTATCCAATATGAACAGATAAATTATATTTGATAAATAAATCAATTCTCTGCTTCCATACTTATATATATTTTTTAAAAACCGTCATTCGAGTACAAATGTCCACGTTCATTAGACGAAACATTTGCCTCTAGCGGGCTTGGAACCCGCAACCCTTGGTTTCGTGGCACTAACCACTGGACCAACGGGCCAGTCAAAAAAAAATGTAATTTATCTGTTTATTTAGAATAAATTTATATCAAACAGAAATGAGTCACGTGATCACCGTCTAACTAACACTGTCCATAATACAGAAATAGCTGATCCTAAACATCCCGATTATTCTCCTAAATCAACAGCTTTCTCCCGAAACCGGGATAATAAAAATAGCTATACAAAATAGTGACGTCATAAGTTCACAGACGGGGGCGGGAGATATAAAATTGAAATAGCTGAGCGTCATTCCCGTCTAGACGAAGAGTTTGGATATATTTACAGCTTACAAGACACTTATTCGGAATGTTATTGACTAGATAGTCTAAAATGGTTTTGCCGTAAGAGCTTTCACTATTGTGAAGGGAACAGAAATAAAATTAAGCTTTACAGACTCCTACATTACTTACATATTGTAAAGAAAAGCGTTCAGACGTACGCTTATAGCAGTGAGTCTATAAAACAAATAATAAATAAATACTCCAGACTGACACACCAATTCCCTAGTTCCATACTAAGCTTGTGCTTGTACTATGGATACTAGGCGAACGGAAAGACATAAGTTACCTTACCTTAAATACGTTTATAAACGTCCATGACATGACAGTGACAGTCAACATTCATGTTGGTCTGGGACTCGGAGAAGAATGCAACTGCGTTCCTTGCTCCGCATGGCGTGAAAGATATTATTAACCGACTTGAAAAAAAAGGAGGAGGTTGTCAATTCGACTGAATTTTTAAATAGTGTAATGGGTACTGCCTTTGTGAAAACGTTGGGAAAAAGCAAGTAAATTTTCTCAATTTTCCATCTGACACAAAATTTTACTTTTAGCTTAAGGTGGTCATATGGAGCTGTTTACTCGTTGGCGTGATTGCGGACGTGATGTATGTACGTAATTAATAATTAACGAGTTATATACCGATATTCAAATTAAATAGAAAATAGGTGAGTTAAGATTTTTTCTCATTTCGAAACAATTTATAATCTGCGAGGGTCCGTTTACTCGTGATCTAGGATTTGGCGAGTCTGGAAACTGATTACATTGAAACGAAAGCCGATCTAAACTTCGGAATGAGGTAGTGAAATCAGAAAATTTGGATTTCATCAATATGTTTACCCTGACCGCCGAGCTAGTGTTAAATATGCAAATAGATTTGAAAAATCCGCGCCCAGTTTTTAATTTGAACCCGCACTCCTCGTATATGAGCCGCGTGTCCTTACCATTGAGCCACCATCGCTCTAGCATTGCTAAGTAGGGTCAATAAACAGCCTTGCTCGATCTAGGGAGCGTTCAACCGCGGTATCGGAGTAGCCGGCTCCGCGCGCCCACTCGCCCCGTTCGGTTATGCGCGCAACTGCATTATGACTTAGATAAATAACTAGGTAGAAATAAATAATAAATAAATAAATTCTCCAGACTGACACACAAATTCCCTTGTTCCAAACTAAGCATAAGGTTGTACTATGGATACTAGGTGAATGGATATGGATAGACATACTTAAATACGTTTACAGACATCAATGACTCGAGTACAAAAGTCCATGTTCATCACACGAAACATTTGCCCCAAGCGGGACTCGAACCCGCAACTCTTAGTTTTGCTGCCAGGGTCTCTGACCCTCGACCAACGGGCCAGTCAAATGTATGGAAATGAATTTTGTGTTCAGTGGCTTCTTCTCTTTTTAGTGGTATTTAGATTTAGATGTCTAGATGTGGAAGTCCCATGTTGGTGTGGGACTTAAAAAGAATGTCCAAACTGTGTTATCTTGCCTAGCATGTCATAAAGGGCGGCTAATGGCAGGTATAATCAGGTTTTGTGTATGTGATAGTGCAGGCGACGAGCTAGCCATTTGTCACAACTTTTTCACAATTGTCCATCTAACCCAGCCCAGTTTTATTTTTGCTCCCTGCTGCCCCTTTGACTCTACCTACCCCTTCGGGGACTACGGGCGTGATGTTATGTTATGTATGTATAATTTTTTATTAGGGTATTTAGATGTCTAGATGTGGTAGTTGTGCATTAGTATTAATAATAATAATGTCCTTCTAAACAATACCAGTCACAGCGGCCAATCTTAACGAGATTGACCAGTTTTGAAATATTTAAGATTAAGCTTAGTCACACGAGAAAGAAAGTATAAATAATAATGATCCATCAATGTGAACAACCTCTCGTTTGAAAAACTAAAAAGTGTTAAAAAGTAAGATATAATTAGCCCAAATGTTTTTCGTTAGCATTGTGACGTCAGCAGTCACGAGGTTGGTTCCTTGCACCGCTAATGCCAACTGACGTCACGTATACATGTGTGAAAAGGAAATGTTGTTGATACTACATGTAAGAGAATCTATGGGAGTGGTGGTAGCTCAATGGTAAGGACACGCGCCTCTTAACTGAGGAGTGCGGGTTCAAACCCGGGTTCAAATTTTTCAAGTCTATGTACGTATTTATACTATTAGCTCGACGGTGAAGGAAAACATCGTGATGAAACCTGCAAATTCAAACAACTTTGGATTTCTAACCATGATCCAAAAAAATTGTTTGGTTCCCCTATCTTAGAGTTACGAAGGTCAGACCGGCAGTCGCTTCAATGTTATTACCAGACTCGCTAAATCCTGGATCATGGTCTAAGCGGGGTTCAAAAACTTCAAATTAGTGAAAACAAAAAGTGTGCATTCGAAATCTCACGTAATGATAAAACATCACGGCGCTCTATTGTTTTATTTAATTAGATATCCTATGGCAAACGTTGTTTTACCATTTCCAGTTGTTTGCCCATCAGTTGACACTATCGCAATATTAATTGTTCAAACATTACCGTACGAGTATTGAACAATTAATATTAATTGTCACCTTCCTTTACCGACCTTGTTTTTATAGACAGTACAAAGGTTTAACCAAGTCTCAATAACAATCGACCATTTTAAAATATTACCGTTATTTCATTTACCGGCCTTTTTGTAATACGGCTGAACTAATTTACTGGTTATAACTGGCTCGATGGCGCATTCAGTAGCGACGCTGTCCTATACGCCAAGAGTTGTAGGTCCGATTCCCATCCAGGACAAACATTCGTGTGATGAATACTTGTTTGTTCTGTGTCTGGGTGTTTAATATCCAATGTTTACGTATATATTTGTAATACCACTGGTGATTCTGATATCCGTAACACAAGTGCTTAAGCTACTTACTTAGGAGTCAGGTCAATGTATGTGATGGATAAATGTATGTGGTGTCTTATATTTTTTATTTTTTATTTTTGACGATTCTTTAATTTGGTTTGAGGTTGAGGACCTCAATAAAGGTAGGTTACATTATATTTTAATCTCAGACAAACATAGAATTAGAAATACAAACACCGTAAAGAAAAATTGGGCCCGAAACCTTAGAGTACCGGATATAAACGATCTCATAAAAATGATTTAGACTAGCAGCGCCCCACGGATTTGCCCGTGTAGTTCCCGTTCCCGTGGGAATAGGGGATAAAATATAGCCTATGTTACTCGCTAATAATGTAGCTTTCCATTACTGAAAGAATTTCCAAATCGGTCCAGTAGTTTCAGAGCTTATTCAATACAAACAAACAATCAAATCTTTCCTCTTTTAATTATTAGTGTAGATATCACATTTTTACTATATATATAAATAAATAAATAAATATATATATGATCAAAAAATTATTAAAAATAAATAAATATATAAACAACTATCAACTACAATTTATAAATCAATAGATATAGCAATTCAGTACGTAATACAGGTACCCTGGATATAAATCCAATTAAACCAATCGATGTAAAGTTATCTACCCGGGTGAAGCCGGGGCCATAATCAAGTCCTGCATATTTTCGACTTGCTCGCTACACGCGTTGCGCGACAGACGGTGACGTCAAACGTTAGCATAACCATGCAAATTTTTTCACAACAAGTCTACCGCTATGTAACAATGTTCAGTGAAGTCGAGGGATTGTTTAAAAATATCGAGGAAAATTTCAATTAGGGTAGATTACGAAACGTGACATTTATATAATATGAGCTGGAGATATTGCATGTTTAAATCCAAAAAGAATTCACATGTGCAGTAGCATGGGCGTATGCCCACCCAAAACTGTTTTGAGTATTCAAGCCAGAAATCCCCAAAGTCGTCAACAGAATCCTTGGATTCCGCCTACTCACACCATAATTTGCGTAGGCAGAGCCCATGGCGTCCTGGTGTTTCCCGTGTATGCCCTAACTTCAAGTGTCGACTTTTTGACTCCCTTGATGTTAGGGAGGAGGTGGCTCAGGGGTAAGGACACGCGCCTCTTAACTGAGGGTTGCAGGTCTAACCCGGGCACCTCTGGATTTTGCAAATCAATGTACGCATTTATAACACTAGATGGGTGGTGATTGGAAACATCGTGATGGAATCTGCACATTCCAACAGCTACGGATGTGTAAGAATTAAAAAATTGTCTGGTTCCCCTAGCTCAGGGTCACGAAGGTAAGGTCGGCAGTCGCTTCAATGTAATTGTAAGACTCGCTATATCCTGGATCATGGTCTAAGCGGACCCCGACTAAGCACGGGATATAACTAGATATTGACTGACTCTATGGCGCATTCGGTAGTGACCCTGCCCCATGCGCCAAGAGTGCGCCTGCCCCATCCCCACCCAGGACAAAAATTTGTATGATGAATACTTGTGTTTGTTCTGTGTCTGGATGTTAATATCCAATATTTAAGTTTATATTTGTAATACCACTGTTAATTCTAATTTCCGTATAACAAGTGCTTAAGCTACTTATCTCTGAGTCAGATCAATGTATGTGATGAACTCGGATATTTATAACGCTAAGATGATGATGATGAAGATGTTAGAACTTTAGCGATGATATGAGATATGATCGACGAAGACGTACTTGCGTCACGTGAAGCACCTTGTTACATAAGTACAGTGGCGAGCATTTCACCGTCTTCCCCGGCTAATCCAATAGGAACGTGTGACGTATACACGACAGTTCGTACTTCTATTTTTGTGTTCATCAACTGGGACCGGCGCTTGCGATGTTTTGCTGTAATTTTTGTGGTGGAGATGGTTAATTACGCGAGACCAAAGCTGTGAGAAAGAGTGGGTGCCATTTATTAAACAAATTATAATATATACGAATATGCCTTTTTAGAAAAAAAAAAATGAAAATTGACTAGTTATAACGAGATAATAGCTTTAAACAAATATATATCTCTTATGAAAGTGAATACACCATAAGCTAATTGACGACATCCTTTTCTTCTTCTTTGCCCCTAGTGGGATTCGAACCCGCTAGGGACAAAGAAGAAAGTTTAGAACCCACTAGAAATGTTTCGTGTGATGAACATGGACATTTGTACTCGAGTCATGGATGTTTATAAACGTATTTAAGTATGTCTATCCGTTCACCTAGTATCCATAGCACAAGCACAAGCTTAGTTTGGGACTAGGAATTGGTGTCAGCCTGGAGAATTTATAAGGAGATTTTATTCTGCGGCAACCGTTTACTGTATTTAATTCAAATTACTTTAAAAGTTTATATACATATTCTAAAGAATATTTTGAATATCAACTATGTTGTTTCACTTTATCACTATCTATTTCCCAGTCGGGGACTGCCTTGAAAAGTTGATTAAAGTAGTAGTATCATCATACTACTACTTAATATGGTCTTAAGTGACATATTCCGGCTTCATAACTCTTATACCGGATAAATATCATAGCTACACGCCCATATCATTCCGCGAAAAGTCGCGAACAGCCGTAAGTTAGTAAATAAATAGCTAATCCTCATTCTTCGCGATATCTAACATTCAAATAGCATTAGTTTAAAAATAACCCGAGCCAAGCCCCCATACACGTGACGTTTCAATTTCAACGGTCACAGCGTTCGAAATACGAACCCGGCCGTTTCATTGGTTAATTTATAGCTGAACAGTCGTAACGGACATTTTTAGTTTGTTTGTCAGGAAGAGAATGTCGGGGTTTTAAATGTGGTTTCTATTTTCACTTGTCGGAGATCACAGTTTCCATCGAATATTTCTTCTTGATCAAGGTTAAAACATTATTGTTTACGTCATTTCGTCTTGTCACGAGTAAATATGTTATGTACATAAATCAGCATTAGATTGGCGTACTATTAAGGCCAAACATACTTTTCGTGTCAGAATATAATCAGATCAACGATTGGCACAGACTTGAGAATTTTGTACTGGTCTTAACTAGGGTAATGATATAAATACCAACATGTAATACAATTAATACAGTTTAAAATACGAACGGTTGAGATATTTATAGAAAGACCATCTTAAGACAATACTAACGACACGCCCCGGCTTCGCACGGTGAGCACTAAAAAAATATATCAAACTCAGAGCCGTCTTTAACCTATTGGAGGTTTTGCGCACAGGAAATAAATTGTTCTATTGGTAAGTAGATGCGTATGTTAGATGCTTATCTGCCCAGGCGCAATGTTGTATCTAGGGGACCCTCGATCGCGGGGCCCTGGGAACGTGCCCAGTGTGCCCGGATGGAAACAGGGTCCTGATGAAACTATATATATAATGAACGATCTTTCGTTCTTCTTACACATAAGTGGCAAACATAAGTTTAATCGGGTTCCCTACTTGTTTCCGAAAGTGGATGATTCTATTTTTGTCCTAATTTTACACATCAAGGAAAGGCATAAATATTTTTTTTAATACTTTTTATTAAAAAAAAAAATGACGTCTATTTTCCTAAATTGTAATCTTCGACCAGTAAATATCAAAAATAAGTCAAAAAAAATCAACCAAATAAATTTTCGGACAAGTAGGGAATCCGTTTAATCAGCCTAAGTTTTCCTATGAAGTTTTTTCTTATTGTCAATATTATATTGTAGTCGGTAAAATATTGCTGCTTTCTTTCTCCTGCTTCTTTGATCTAATCAGAACTCAAAATAAAACGGGTTCGCTTATAGAATTTGCACAACTCGTACTAAACGCCCAAGCGGTCATTTAAGAGTTTCTAATTCAGGGGCTTTTGTTTTGTCCCGTTTTAATTGCGCAGATTTTTGTTATATAAGGAAGTTGCCATAACGATGTTTTAATTACATTCTAAGTATAACTTAATGTATTTGTATTGAACAGTGAATAAAATGTCTAGTTAGGCTTTGCGCTCTTTCCGTGTGGGTGGTCAGCATACTAACCACCTAAAAAAAAAATATATATTATATATTTTAACAAAAAAAAAAATTGAAAAATCATTCAGTAGAATTGAGAACCTCCTCCTTTTTTTGAAGTCGGATAAACATTTAATAAAATGCATAAAAACATTAATTCAACATATTTATGTAAAACCATATAAAAAACAAACTTATTTTTATTATTAAAAATTAATTTAATAAACAATATTATTTAATATATATTTTATATAATTTATATCCCGTCTTTTTATAATTAATATGTCTGAACTGAATACAAAAGTGTGACTGAAAGAGTCAACATGCAACTAATTATTAAAAAAAAATTATTAACAAATATTAACAAGCTGATTTATGATGAAATTGAGTAAATAAAATGTTTTATATTGGCACATTGTACTTGTAATCTAAGTAGCTAGAACATCTAGGTAGCTGAATTAAGTAAGGATTCACGACTGCGATGTTTTGGTTCAACATCGAGCACGTGGGTACCAGTGTTTCTAATATATAAATTCGTGCTTAGTTTAAGCACAAATTTATACCTCCCGACTGTAAAAAATCTATCTTAACAGTCAAATAACTATAGATGTTTAAATATGATTTTCTTTCACAGATAAATATCAATGATTAAATTTACTTATGTATGTTATGAAGGTATAATAACGCTAACGTCTCTATGCGATTACTAGACCAAAAATTATAACCAGACTAGCCAAATCTAGCGATCATAGTCCAAGCGAACATCAACCAAGAACAGGAAAAAACGCACATCTTACGGTAAATATATAAATAAATAAATCTAGACTATATCACATACATTGATCTGACTCCAAGGTAAGTAACTTAAGCACATGTGTTACGGATATCAGAATCAACAAATATATACTTAATATTAATACTCAGACACAGAACAAACACAAGTATTCATCACACGAATGTTTGCCCTGGGTGGGGATCGAACTCACAACTCTTGGCGCATGGGGCAGGGTCACTACCGAATGCGCCATCCAGCCAGTCTGATGATGATGATGATTTAAAAATACAAGCAGCGATGCATTACCCGCAGCTGTCCCAGGTGATTTACTGCAGCGGCGGTCGTGACATTGATGCTCGACGGAACTATATTTATCGGTGAACTTTATGCGTGCGCGCCGGTGGTCTATTTAAAGACTGCTTTCTCCAGTCACCGAGTTCAGCTCGATTGAGGATATTTGCGTGTCTATTTAGAGACAACTTTCTCTAATTACCGAGAATTAAGTAGTTCGCTGATCAGATATAAAATATGTGAATGAGATGTTATATCCATAAAGGGCTAACTAATTCCTATTGGGATTAGTGTTGAATGCATGGAATAGATACGTATTGATTTATTCAAGCAATGTGCGAGTTAAATGACTGACATAACGATAAAAAGGAAACCGGCACATTCTGAAAACTACAAATTGTAACCAACAATTGATGAGGAAAAATTGTCCCATGTTGGTCTGGGACTAAAAAAAACGGGTTTTAGGTATGTGATTGTGTAGGCGACAAGCTAGCCACTTGTCACTACTTTTTCACAATTTTCCATCTAACCCAGCCCAGTTTTGTTTTTGGCTCAATGTGGTCAAAAGGACCAGCTGCTTCTTTGACTCTGCCTACTCTTTCGGGGATTATGGGCGTGATGTTATGTTATGAGAAAATACATCGTGAGAACTTTTGCATTTGAATAAGTAAGGTGTGTGAGTATGTGTGTGTAGTTGCGTGATTTGATTATTCATTATTCAGACTATTCAGACAGTGGGGTACACACTGTCTAAAGATTATTAGGAAGTCAGGCTTTGTATGTAATAAGCAGCATGTTTGAAGATTATCTTAGCAGGCTCTGAATGAGATCGGGACATTACGATAAGAGGATTATAGTCGCGCGACACTGATTAGAAACAAAACGCTAATAAGAATTTCTTAGATAACTAGTTCGCACCAATTTGATCAGCACCGAACATATGGTATATAGCCATATAAATTAAATATATTCTTCAGACTGGCACACCAATTCCCTAGTCCCAAACTAAGCCCATAAGCTTGTGCTATGGATACTAGGTGAATGGATAGACATACTCAAATACGTTTATAAACATCCATGACTCGAGCACAAATATCCATGTTCATCACACGAAATATTTGCCCCTAGCGGGATTCGAACCCGCGACCCTCGGTTTCGTAGCCAGGGTATCTGACCACTCGACCAACGGGCCAGTCATATGTATAACAATATTTGCGTAAACCAGTCATGTGACACTAATCATTACTTAAACACTAGAACGTAAAGGGCTGCTAATTGCTGGAGCCAAGACAGGGCGATATTGACCTTGTAAGGCATTTTGTCACTGAATATTTAATTGCTTGTTCACGTTGCTATAGATAGATGTTCCATTTGTCTAACAACATTAACAAATACACTTACTTAGCGTGCGTGCGTTATAGTTTGTTCAAATAACATACATATTACTCGTAAGTGATTAAGTAAAGTCAAATTTGTAATCGTAAATTTGACTTTACTTAAAATCGATAGCTACTAAAAATCGATATGGTGTGGTCGATATGGTAAGTCATACCATATCGATTTTTACATGGGTTTATGTTAGTTTTTGACAAATGAGACAGTTAAGTTTTTTGATCAAATCTAGGAAAGGAGTTTGATTATTATTATATCAAAGGGCCTGTGAAAAAATCTTATTAGTGCAGTTTATGCAAATATCCTAAGCTTATAAAACCCATAAACAAGCATACATTTTATGCAATAAATCAACAGTTATTAGACGCTTTGGCCTATTAGACAACATATATAATGCACAGAAAGGTAAATGCATGAACACTCTTGAGAAATATATCTTTCAACTTGAGAATATATACGTTATTATAAGTTCGACGTACGAAAATGTGTACTCTCGTATATCCAGCTTATTGTAAACTAATCAATCAGATCATTATAAATACTACCCTATCCTTGGAAGTAGGAATTGGTGTGAGAGACTAGGAGACTCTCACAAAACTCTATTCTATACACTACTTAAACAAATAGAAAATAATATTGATCACTGTGTTCGGTACATCTATACTTCTATGCTGATATTATGAAGAGGTAAGGTTTGTGAGTTTGTGAGGTTGTAGGGGAGTAATCTCTGGATCTACGGAACCGATATTGAAAATTCTTTTACCAATAGAAAGCCACATTATTTGTGAGTATCATTAGGCTATATTTTATCCCAATATTCCCATGAGAACGGGAGCTACGCGGGTAAGACCGCAGGGCGCTGCTTGTTAACCATTATGCGAGCCTGAACGACGTCCATTACGCGTTCGCGCCTACTGAAGGACGACAACACTCAAGCTATGAGCGACATGTACAAACGATCCTTAATGATGATACATGGCATAACGTGTCTGCAATAATTACTGGTTTTAGACTGGATCGAGAGACGAATCGAGTTTTTGAACAATGGCCCACATGTGTTAATTAATACGTCTGAATTAATTGGTTTATGTTATGACAGAGAAGTATATTATGAAAGTGTGGTGGTTGCTCAATGGTGAGAACTTGTTCGCTATTTTCTATCTAACCCAGTTTTACTTTTGGCTAAAAGCGTTCTAAGATGCTTAGACTCTGCCTACTCTGTAGTTAAATATGATTGTATAGATAAGGAAGAGTGGCTCCCTCTAACACAGGTGCTATTCTGTACCTAAAAGAGGGAATGAACGACTGTTTGTAAATGCTCACTCACCTGAAATCAATAAACATTTATATTTTTTTACTCCTTCGGGAACTATGAGAGTGGTAATACCAATGAGAAAAAGAATAATATAAAATAATTTTTAACAAAAAAAAAACCGACTTCAAAAACGAACCTAATAAAAGTAAAAAATAAATTTACTTCGGCCAAAGTAATACGTGTTTTAATACTTATAAATTTGAAGTCAGTGCCAAGTTAAACAATGATTTGGTACAATTTAATTATATCCTAGAATCGAATTAAGAACCTCCTCCTTTTTTTTGAAGTCGGTTAAAAATTACCAGCCCAGCTTTATTTTCGGCTGAACGTGGTTGAAGGGGTATGCTGCCCCTTTGACTCTGCCTACCCCTTCGGGGATAATGGGCGTGATGTTATGTTTGTTTGTTTAAAAATTATGAGTATTTGCAATATAGAAGTAGAATTTAAGATTCTTTGCATAACACGATGTTTTTCAATTTGAATTTGAACAAAAAATATTTAGCAACTTGAGATACCATTTATTTCGTAGGTATTTGTAACAGCATTTTTCAACCGTTGATGTAATTTGCATCCGATAGTCGCAGCTGCGTGGGGTAAATCTGGTTACGATCGATGGATCCTTGAATAGCGGACTCGTGGAGCCTTGACATTCGCGATAAAATGGGGTGAATTTATGTATCGCTGTCAGCGGGGAAATGGGGTAATAATGTTGGGGCGTCGTTAAATTGAGCACTTACACACTCTTTTCTCGTTGGGGTAGGTTTGTCCGATATTGGCTTGGGATTTGAAAAATAATGTGCCAACTGTATTTCTTGTCTAGCATATCGTAAAAGGCGACTAATGGTATATGGGGTTTTTGGTGTGTGATTGTGTAGACGACGAGCTAGAAAAATGTTAGGTCTGTCGCGGACCAAATGATAAGTCTTGCGGACGACCGGTGGTCGGCGCACAACTAGTGGGAACCACTGATCTACAGTAATAATAAATATAAATATCACACGATCTGACCTGACTCCCAAGTAAGTAGCTTAAGCCCTTGTGTTACGGATATCAGAAACAACTGTGGTATTACAAATATATACTTAAATATTGGATATTAACACCCAGACACAGAACAAACACAAGTATTCTTCACACGAATGTTTGTCCTGGGTGGGGATCGAACCCACAACTTTTGGCGCATGGGGCAGGGTCGAATGCGCCATCAAGCTTGTTAAAGTAATAAGTTCAGAATAACAAAAAAAAAGGCGTAGCTAAGCGATGGCCCTCTTTAAGTGGCTCTTACTTAATATTCGGGAGCTTATTGCTTGGATTCAACCGACCCATTCGGCGATTGCAAGTGCGCTGTTGTGTATATTATTGTCTGATGCGTCAACAAAACGCGACAACGGAAACACGTACCCTGAATATATTGTTTACGATGGTACCTGTAATTGGCACGCCTGTAGCACGTAATAATGCCAGACTCTTTCATTGTTGAAATAAATTTAATTGAGTTGTTTTAAACTAAAGTAAATTTATGTTTTTATTTGTCTTCCGAGCATAATATGTGCGAATATAAAATAAATAATTATGACTTTTAGTGTATATAATTTATGTGTTAGAATCAGATGTATGCGCAATCTTTACATATGATCTAATCTAATAATTGAAGTCAAATGATCCTGAACCTGATGATCCTAGTCATTGTTACTGCTAAGATGAGTACATACATACATAATGTCACGCCTTTTTCCCATGGGGGTAGGCAGAGATCACGTACTTCCATTTGCTACGATCCTGACATACACCTTTCGCTTCTTCTACATTCTAAGATGAGTAGGTATAATAAAGTATTTTTTTTTGTATCATTAAATCAAATTACATTATCTTGGGGTAAAATGGGTACTGGGTTTGGACGTTAGTCTTTGTTCAGTTAGTGCATAGTAAGAAAAAAAAAGCCAACGCCCCCTTTTACCTAAACCATTTTGAGATGTCTGTATTTTATAATGTATCAATAAATACAAATAAAATGAATTATCTCTCTGTAATCGTGCGGTGGTAGTGGTAGCTCAATGGTAAGGACACGCGCCTCTTAACCGAGGAGTGCGGGTTCAAACCCGGGCATGTACCTCTGGATTTTTCAAATCTATGTACGTATTTATACCACTAGCTCGACGGTGAGGGAAAACATCGTGATGAAACCTGCAAACTTTGGATTAGTAACCATGATCCAAAAATTGTCTGGTTCCTCTATCTTAGCGTTACGAAGGTCAGATCGGCAGTCGCTTCAATGTAATTACCAGACTCGTTAAATCCTGGATCATGGTCTAAGCGGACCCCGTCTAAACACGGGACATAACGCTAGGAAGATGATGAATCGTGCTACTCGTGATTGTGGCTT
This sequence comes from Glyphodes perspectalis, assembly GCA_951394215.1. NCBI lineage: Eukaryota > Metazoa > Arthropoda > Insecta > Lepidoptera > Crambidae > Glyphodes > Glyphodes perspectalis. The sequence continues at coordinate 2,059,138 of OX596213.1, read as the reverse complement.
AGGGTCATAATGTCCCCAAATCCCTCGTTAGGAACGTATGGTCCAGTGTGTGGGTGTTATATTAAAATTACTTGATGTTATGTAAGAAAAAAAATATCTAGAAATGCTAGTAGTACTTTAAGAGTCCCGCTAGGGGCAAATGTTTCGTGTGATGAATACATTTGTATTCGAGCCATGGATGTCTATCCGTCTAGTATCCATAGAACAAGCATAAGCTTAATTTGGAGGGAATTGGTGTGTCAGTTTAGACATTTTATTTATTTAATTTTCTATCGAGTAATGCGATTGGAAAACGCATTTATTTTATTTTGCCCGGTCGCCTGAACACTACCTGTCAAACGTATTTAGGGCCCCTCGGGGGTTTTCAAGAGCGGTGGTAACTCAATGGTAAGGACACGCGCCTCTTAACCGAGGAGTGCGGGTTAAAACCCGGGCACGTACCTCTGGATTTTTCAAATCTATGTACGTATTCATACCACTAGCTCGACGGTGAGGGAAAACATCGTGATGAAACCTGCAAATTAAAACAACTTTCGATTTGTAACCATGATCCTAAAATTGTCTGGTTCCCCTAACTTAGGGTTACAAACAGCAGATTGGTAGTCGCTTCAATGTCATTTACTAGACTCGCTCAGTCCTGGATCGTGGTCTAAGCGGACCCCGTCTAAGCACGGGACATAACGCTAGGAAGATGATGAGTGGTTTATTAAACCTAGCGTACCTACTAAGCTACCTCACTCCATTATATACTCAGGTTTAATTAAGAACAATTTAAACATTAAAAACATCACAAGGAGCTCAATAAATAACCAATACAATGTTAAAACACTTTCTTCTGCGGCAAATACCACAAGTGCAGAAACGTGATTGCAAACATGAAAAGAGTTAATTAGTACAGTGGGCAACTAAAGTAGCTGAGCACCTTAGTCTTTATTTCCAAGGACATAAGAACAAATGTGTTTATTAACTATTGTTGTCTGTTCATTAGTCATAGAACAAACAGTAGAAAAACGATAGCAAAACACTTTTGGCCCTTATTCCTATAGACGTAAGAACGTATTATTCAACTTCCGTTGCCTTGCGTTCGTTAAGGAACACGTGCTGTCTAGATTTAGTGAACTAATTAATGGTCTGCGAATTAATCAGGTGAGAGGAGCGCCTTGGACTTCGCTCTACGTGACGAGCGCACTCTTGGGTGGCTGGCTGCTGGCTGCCAAATACTGGGAGTACGCATCGTCGTCAGATTCTGGATGTAAATCAATTAACAGGAAGATATTTTGTTGGGAATGTTTTTGGCGATCTGTGTGATTGATTTGCTTCACGTGAATGATGTTCAGAATAAGTCTATAGGGTATTTGACAGCGAAGTCAATCACAATTACATACATAACATCACGCCCGTAATCCCCAAAGGGGTAGGCAGAGTCAGAGGGATAGCAGGCCCCTTTAACCACATTCAGCCAATAAAAGGGCTTTCGGCTGGGTAAGAACAAACGTTTTTAAAACGTAGGGATAGGCTAGCTCGTCGTCTACACAATTGACTTTTTGCGAATATTAAAAAACATTAACTTTTTTGCAAAACGTATGATGTTATGAACTTCTGATATAATATTTTGTTAAGTATAAAAACTGACTATTTTCTCTTTTAACATCCATTTGACAAAATATTTAAGGCAGCAATTTATCATGTAGAAATATAGCCATTCAATTGGGTACCATATTTAAAGGTGTAGAAAGAAAAAAAGGTATTGAGGTAGGTAATATCTAACCCCTCCAAGTCTAGGATCATGGTTAAAGCGGACTCTATCTAGAAATACATACATACATATATACATAACATCATGCCCATAATCCTCGAAGGGGTAGGCAGAGTCAAAGAGGCAGCATGCCCCTTCAACCACATTTAGCCAAAAATAAAGCCGAGCTGGGTTAGATGGAAAATTGTGAAAAAGTAGTGACAAGCGGCTAACCTGTCGCCCACACAATCACACATCCAAAACCCGATATACCACTAGTTGTCTTTTACGACATGCCAGGCAAGTACCACAGTTAGTACATTCTTTTTAAGTCCCAGAACAACATGGGACAGAGGGCTGGGTTGGATGGAAAGTTGTAAAAGGACAAGGGAGTGACAAGTGGCTAGCTCGTCGCCTCCTCAGTCACGTCCAAAAGCCCGTAAACCATTAGTCTAGAAGTAAACTCTAAAATACCTACATAGAATACCTTTAAAGTAAAGGGACCACTAAATCAACTTAAAATATGTAAGAATGTCACTACACAAATCAGTCAGAAACGTTTCTAACTGACTGACTTCACCTCGTCGGAATGTTAGTATTAGAATGCCACTTGCATCAAATCTAGACGCAACAGCTGTCAACAGACGTGTGAAAATGCTTTCAATAAACACTATGGCGGGCAATGACGTCATCGCGTACATGAATGTACCATCTCTGATTCTAAAAGGCATCGTACTGTAAGCGATGTGTTGGCGATGAAAACTATAAAAAGAGTATGTTCTATGTTAACGGGAATGGTTTCCGTACTTAGTCCCTAGAGTGGACCATTGTAGGTGAAAAGAGTAACTATCGAGTTTCTTGCCGGTTCTTCTCGGTAGAAGCTACTTTCCGAATCCGGTGGTAAATTTTTATTTTCATTTGTATGTATTGACGATTTATCAGTGCTTATTTAAGCCTACGTAAATAAAGATAATTTCATTTTATTTAATTTGAAACAATTCTGAGTGATAATTTTAAACATGCTTCATGTTTTACTCGTAACTTACTGACTAAATCAACCAATAGAGTGACCATTATAATATATCCATATATGTTTTACTGATGCTGGTGGCTGATAAAAGCCTGTATTATATATGTGTAAGTAGCTTACAAATTGACAAATATTTTTACGTAGGTGCCGTGATTTCTGTAATATAAATATATTCTGTATATATTAATAAAGTTACAAACGTCTCTTTCTCTTATGATATCTTCTTATATATAAAAATGAATTGCTGTTCGTTAGTTTCGCTAAAACTGGAGAACGGCTGGACCGATTTGGATGATTTTACTTTTAAAATATATGTTATCCTCCAGGGAAGGTTTGTACGGTAAGAAAATATTGAAACATTGCGAGGAAAATCATAAATGAAAATCCGAGAACAGGGCGCAACAAAGTGCGCCGGGACAGCTAGTAAGTAGTATACAGAGTCCAATATTAGCATTTGTAAGGAAAAATGCTACTATCTCTTTGTGTAATGGGTAAAGGGTCCGGAACAGATACTGTGACGTATAAACATTTCTGGAATAGGGACGGTGACGTCATCGCGCCTTGCGTCAACCGACTGGAGATGCGTCACGAGCGCGCTTGCACTAGGAAAGGGCGGATACAACGATGCATCTCTTAATATGGCGGGCAAACTCGATCCAGTGTCGGTGAGTATATGTATATCGATGTCTACACAAGTATCACTAAGTAATCTTTCAATGGCTCGATGGCGCATTCGGTAGTGACCCTGCCCCATGCGCCAAGAGTTGTGAGTTACCCACCCAGGACAAATATTACATAACACAACATCACGCCCATAATCCCCAAAAGGGTAGGTAGAGTCAAAAGGGCAGCAGGCTCCTTTTACCACATTCAGCCAAAAATAAAACTGGGCTGGGTTAGTTGGAAAATTGTGAAAAAGTAGTGAAAAGTGGCTAGCTTGTCGCCTACACAATCACATACCAAAACCCCATATACCATTAGTCGTCTTTTACGACATGCTAGGCAAGAAACACAGTTGGCACATTCTTTTTAAGTCCCCGACCAACATGGGACAAATATTCGTGTGATGAATACTTGTGTTTGTTCTGTGTCTGAGTGTTAATATCCAATATTTAAGTATATATTTGTAATACCACTGTTGATTCTAATATCTGTAAAATAAGTGCTTAAGCTACTTACCTCAGAGACAGATCAATGTAGGTGATGTAGTCTGATATAAAAAAAAAATTAACAGGATATCTGGAGGTGGGAGTAAGATCCTGTTTCGTTAAAAGGTATTAAAGTAAGTGTATAGTCTATGCAATTGTGTATGGCACCCATGAGTTCGTGCAAGGCCTACATATTTACCTCAATACATGTCACGTATTACCAACGGGGTAGGCCGATTCCAAGGAATAGTAAGCTTGCGTGAACATTGTGAAAAAGTAGCGACAAGAGGCTACCTCGTCGCTTACACATCACAAACCAATATACAATTAGTCCCCTTTTAAGACATAAACTTTTAAGGCACAAACAGTTGGAACATTATTTTTTTATCCCATAGGATAGACTTATTTAAGCGCTAGCTGTTTGTGACTTAGTCAGCAATAAGCTGTTATTTTGACATTACCTACACTCGGCCTTTATTTATCAGTATAGATATTTATAACTGACCTAATACCCATAAATACTGTACGTATATAATCTGAAACCAATAATTAATGGGCGTACTAGTCTGCACATTATCTATTATTTATTTAAAACGCGGCGCCATTGCGATACTCGGTATTTATAAACCATTGTTATTATTAATATAATTGCCTATACTGGTGTTGCAATTAATAAATCCTAACTAATATTATAAATACGAATGTGAGTTTGTTTGTTCCCCTTTCACGCTTAAACTACAAAACCGATTTCAAAAATTCTTTCACCCATAAACAGCTACTTTATGAGCGAGTAACATAGGCTGAATTTCATTTTCGTATTCTCACGGGAACAGGATCTACACGGGTGAATTTTGCTGGTGTTAGTATCAATAATTGTACGGTTCCGTGCATGCTAATACAAGGGAAGTACATCTGTCTGTATGTTTGCCTTGATCGAGAGTTCAAGTTTGTCCCGATAAGGTCTCGTGTCGACGCTGGAGGGAGATTTATTGCTTCCGTTTCACCCTTCTGAATTATTTATGTTTCAATAAAGCAAACATTGAGGTTCATTTACTCGGCTTTGAGGAAGAGTGCAACGTATTTGGTCAAGAGTTGTAATGGAATATACAGATAGCTGCTTCATGGCGGAACTACGCTGATAAGAATAGAATTCATCTGCATAGCGATATGTCCCGTTCTTAGTCGCCATACACTTGAATTATGATTCTAGATTAAACCGCCAACTTCCTGACTTCGGGCTGTAACTTCAATATTGAAATATTCAGCCACAATTTTATGCTCGACCTGTAATACCTAACCTAGACTGCCTCTTTGGTCTAGGGAAATGCTACCACTAGACCAAAGAGGCAGTCTAGGTTAGGTATTACAGGTACGATAGCCATCTGATGTACATAACCCTTATAGAGGAACCAGTGAATTGGTTCATGCGTGCAAATGCATAGTTATTTAAATGAGTAGATTTCCTCATGATATTTTCCTGCACTGTCAAGTGAAATAAAAATCAACGTACCTACATATATTTAAATAAAATTCAAGCAACTCTCCTGAAATAAGAAGTTCATGTTCTTACTTGACTGGCCCGTTGGACGAGCGGTCAGAGACCATAGGCTGGCCACGAAACCGAGGGTCGCAGGTTCGAATCCCACTAGGGGCAAAGTTTCGTGTGATGAATATGGACATTTGTACTCGAGTCATGGATTTCTATAAACGTATTTCAGTATGTATATCCGTTCATCTAGTATCCATAGGATAAGCTTAATGCTTAGTTTGGAATTAGGGAATTGGTGTGTCAGTCGGGAGATTTTATTTTTTTACTATTGAGTGAAGAACGCTTGACTGATAAAAAGCAAATGGAATTATAAATAAATAAATAAAAATAATGATCGAACAAGAACACTTTATCAACTACGTTTTCCTTTAAAATACATTTTAAGAGACGCATTAGTAGAAGATAATAATCCAATGACCTTAGCAACAGGTTATTCGAGAATCATCTTTCTAGCGTTATGCCCCGTGCTTGGACGAGGTTCGCTTACACCATGATCCAGGATTTAGCGAGTCTGGTAATTACATTGAACAGGCCATATTTTGGATCATGGTTACAAATCCAAAGTTGTTTGAATTTGAAGGTTGCATCACGATGTTTTCCTTACCGTCGAGCTAGTGGTATAAATACGTACATCGATTTTTTAAATCTAGAGGTACGTGCTCTGATTTGAACCCGCACCCCTCGGTTACGAGGCGCGTGTCCTTACCATTGACCTACCACCGCTCTTATTAACATACAACAACAAGTTATTCGAGAATGAACTATAATAAATGATAGCGTCACATGCTCATAATTTAGTTGCTGTTAATTTGAACAACGGAGTCAGCCAGTCTAGACTAATGAATTGATGTGTAGGAGTGTTTTTGAGATACCTATAGCTAGTAGGTAGATGGAGCTAGCATTAGTCTATAAGAATCATATGTTAATAATTGTTTCTGACAGCTAAACACAATCTGAGTCACTTTTTTGTGTAAGAGTATCGTATAATATGCATTTATATAAAGGCCTGTAACTCTTTTTATCCCAGGTTTTGACATACAGGCATGAAATTTGCATAACCTTTAATACTATGGTCTGGGACTTACAATGTACTAAAATTGTTCCTTGTCTAACATGTCGTAAGGAACGACTAATGCTGTACGTCTGGTATATATATGGATACATACATACATAACATCACGCCCATAATTCCCGAAGGGGTAGGCAGACTCAAAGGGGCAGCATGCCCCTTGAACCACATTCAGCCAAAAATAAAGCTTGGCTGGGTTAGATGGAAAATTGTGAAAAAGCAGTGACAAGCGGCTACCTGTCGCCTACACGCCCAACCGATATACCATTAGTCGCCTTTTACGACATGCTATGCAAGAACCACAGTTGGCACATTCTTTTTTTTTCGTCCCAGACCAACATGGGACAAAATATATATGGATACTGGATAGATATCTGGTATTAGTTATGTGGAGTGCTTCCCTGACAGGTATAACTTAACGTGTCTTTAAGAGCACGTCGACAATATTTTAGTCCTGGACCTATCCAGGTTCTAGCGGGAGTTAGTGACAAAATTTATGTTTCTGTTAGGAAAAATATCATGTGTTGAAAGACGTATCTATCCGTAGTCTAGTATATATTACACTAACTGATGTTAGTTTGGAATTGAAACATTTGTGTGTTACTGTGGGCAATTCATTATTATTTTTACATCAAGTCAAGATGATAGCATGATGTCAAGAACCAACATAATTTATACTATACAAGCTAAAGAGTTCATATCGTAACACGATCGTATACAAAGGTCAAAAACTGAATTATTGATGTTTCTATGAATACTAAACAGCAAAATTTTAATATATCGACTTCATTTTATTTACGCAAAAATACAGATGAACGAACTTGTTCGTTGCGAAAATATAAATTTATAAAATATTTTTTTTTTATTGAGTCTAAAAAAGTGTACGATTGTAGCAATAAAAACAAAAAAAGATAAACATTCACTACGAATTTGTTGCATGACATTTCCTGCTGCATGGTTATGATCTAGAACACTTAAAAATAAATGGGAAATCCAGCAAGACAATTTCAGAGTGAATAAAGTTTCAGTTAAAGTGCAATAAACGTCTGATCTTAAATGCGAGATCGTCAAAATATACTACATTTCCTGTACAATAGGACTGTTTCACAGTGACAACTGTAGGGCAGCTTCATGCATAGATACAATTTTAACAAGCTCGATGGCGCATTCGGTAGTGACCCTGCCCCATGCGCCAAGAATTGTGGGTTCGATCCCCACCCAGGACAAATATTCGTATGATTAATACTTGTGTTTGTCCTGTGTCTGGATGTTAATATCCAATATCTAAGTATATATTTGTAATACCTCTGTTGATTCTATTATCCGCAACAAAAGTGCTTAAGCTACTTACCTCGGAGTCAGATCAATGTATGTGATGTAGTGTGATATTTATTTATTTATTTATATTTATACACAATATCACGCCCGTAATCCCCGAAGGGGGCGGCAGAGTCAGGCCAGCTTCAACTAATAAAACACATGTTTCGTATCCTACGTTATGTCCCGTGCTTAATCGAGGTCCGCTTAGTCCATGATCCAGGATTTAGCGAGTCTGGTTATTGAAGCGACTACCGATCTGGCTTCCGTAACCCTGAGATAGGGAAACCAGACATATTTGAACCTTGATACGCATCCATAGTCGTTAATATGTTGTATTGACTATAATTTCCTGTCTAACTTAATTATATTACCTACTGTGTTAAAAGTGTGTGAATCCCATTGATCTCAGATTAATAGCTACAAAATTACAAAAGGAAAAATATCTTTCAGTGTTTTAAATGGTAAAGTTTAGTCTGTAAAACCCTTAAGTAAGGTCCATTACACAAATATTTACAGATACCCAGCGGCATTGCATAAGCGTGCAGTTGCAGCGCTGTGACGTTGTCAATTTACCACCAACGGTGCAGTATTATCGACAGCTGCATAATAGTACAAGAGGTCACGACGCGTTTAGTGACGATAATAAAAAATGGCTTATGATATTCCATTAATTTTAGTAATATATTTAATAGTTCAAGGTCGTTAAAATAAATTCACCTAATAAATGGACGCCTCCTTAGGCGTGGAAACATAATGGACAGTTAAGAGTTATTTTATAGTAAGGTAACTAATATTATAAATGAGGTAATACACCAATTGCCGGACGGTGAGGGAAAACGTGAGAAAAACTGCTCATTCAAATAATTATGGAAGTGTAAGCAAGCTCCAATTTGTGGGGTTCCTCTATTTAAGGGTTGCGTAGGTCAGGTAATCGTTTTAATGTAATTACCAGATTCGCTAATTCCTAGACCATGGTGAAAACGAACCCTAACTAAGCACGATATAACGTTAAGTAAGATCTTAATGATTAATTATAGTAACGCGACTGAAATATGCTGCGGTCTCTCGGACTAACGGTACGGCCATTACCGACGGCTGCACAAAGATAGCTTGTGGGCGGTCGCCACCACTTCCTCGGAGAAAACAATCAATTTACATAATAATTGCGGTGGACTTGCCTCATTCGCGTCTGTTTCAGAATATGACAGATAAGAATTGTCGAGGGTTGGCAAGGAAATTGTGTTTTATCGATGGCGAATAATCATACACAAATCGACCCTAACCGATATTATAAATGCGGGAGTAATATAATAAAGGGAGTTTGTTGACCAATTGTATAATGTCAAAACGGAAATGTTTTCTCAATCAGTGACGAGTGGCTAGCTCGTCGCCTGCAAAATCACATACCCTACACCCGATTTACCGTTGGTCGCCTTTTACAACAATGCTAGGCAAAGAACACATTTGGCACATTATTTTTAAGTTCCAGGCCATTATCTTCATTAACAAAAGAAAATAAACAAAAGGCATAACTCGTCAGATATAGTGTGTAATACACATCTCAAAAAATTTTTGGGCGCAAGATAAATAAATAACGTTGTTTTAAAGCTTATTTTGTATAATCAAAATTCAAATTCAAATTTAAAATCTCTTTATTTATATAAGTAGGCTTAAAAAAAGCACTTATAAATAGTCAATTTAAACAAAAAAAAAAGTATTACCACCAGTTCGGAAGGTAGACTCTATCGAGCAGAAACCGGTAAGAAACTCGATAGTTACTCTTTTAAATGCCAAAATTTACAATTTCGTACTTAATAATCTACACTTACTAGGTAACAACACTGCAGGTGAACACTTTATTATGAAGTTAAACATATATGCTTATCATTTAGGAAGTCTTCAATCTTATAGTAGCCCTTCGCCCTATAGAAAATTATAATACCAGCGCAGTCAACCATCCATTGATCTGATTCCCGCCACCCGCACTGTTGACAGCGGGTGACATCACGCCTGTCACGCCAATGATAATATAGTTAGTGACACTCGCCATAGAGCACTCGCGGACAGCCTTGACACAAATGTCGTGTGGACCACGTGCTATATGAAACCTGAGATGTATATGCAATTGTGATCAGATTCTGTGAATTGCGATGTGTGCTCAGCACGAGTGTAGTCAGGGAGCCGAAGCAAAATCGTGGCGTAGTCTATTAATCTTGTGAAAGACCTAACCCGAAATATATAAGTAGATGTGATCAGATTCTATACATAACATTGTATAACTAAAACTTGACTCAACCGATATGCAAACCTTCGATGATCAGATGTACAAAGAAACATTATCTTTTAATTTTGATTCAAAACTGAGCAATTCTTTTTAATACTTTAAGGCATAAATTATATCACTTTTTCGGCGGTGTAAAAAAACATTGCGAGTAAACGTGCATTTTCAAATAATTGGACGTGAAATGGACCATCATCTTCCTAGCGTTATGACCCGTGCTTAGACGGGGTCCGCCTAAACCATGATCCAGGATTTAGCGAGTCTGGTAATTACATTGAAGCGACTGCCGATCTGACCTTCGTAACCCTAAGTTAGGGGAACCAGACAATTTTTAGATCATGGTTATAAATCCAAAGTTGTTAGATTTGCAGGTTTCATCACGATGTTTTCACTCACCGTCGAGCTAGTGATATAAATACGTACATAGATTTGAAAAATCCAGAGATACGAGCCCGGGTTTGAACATCCACATTCCTCGGTTAAGAGGTACCGAGGAATGTGGTACCATTGAGCTACCACATTCCTCGGTGGTAGCTCAATGGTAAGGACTTAGCATTGAGCTACCACCGCTCTTGAAAAAGGACCGCTCCATGTTATATCAATATTTCCTAATCTTAGGTCATAATCTAACTCTAAACGGACCACGAATAAAGACGAAACGTGACGCTAGGAAGATGATGATCATTAGATGACATTGTAATTTAATGACAATTCACTGGATTCGTGATAAGATTGTTTAACGTAAGCGCAAAAGTATTATTGCCCACGTATTTAAACACGTTGAGATTCTTAATAACTCAAAGTCCAACTAAGACAGAATTACTGTGACTAAGAGCAAATAACATAGTGACGTCACATGTTATTTTAAGTGTTAAATAACAGTTAAAATTATCTATCCTGATATGTTATCTTTGCCGCATTTAATTCACGTATGCGCTCAATAAATAAAGTAGCTCTACGTCAACTGCCTTGTCTACATTAATTTTATTTGATATAAGAAATTACTATATTACATGAATAAAATTAAGCTCTCAATCCTCTGGCTGGCTCGATGGCGCATTTGGTAGTGACCCTGCCCCATGCGCTAAGAGTTGTGGGTACGATCCCCACCCAGGACAAACATTCTTATGATGAATAATTGTGCTTGTTCTGTGTCTGGGTGTTAATATCCAATATTTAAGTATATATTTGTAATACCACAGTTGATTCTGATATCCGTAACACAAGTGCTTAAGCTACTTACTTCGGAGTCAGGTCAATGTATGTGATATCGTCTGATATTTATTTATTTATTTATTAATCCACGAAGAGGCGGAGTTAAAAGTTGGTTTGGGTGAGACGGAAATAAACAGTTGGCACATTATTCTTAAGTTCCAAACCAACATAGGACAATATTCAGCCCTCATATGTTGCATCTTTTTAACATCGTAAATCTGATAGTTTTCTTTGTTTATTATATTTATATAATCGCTATAGTGTGGACGTCACACTCCTTATGTTTCCATCACCTATAGAATATATATAGCTACAAGTATACATACACAAAGAGCGGTGGTAGCTCAATGGTAAGGACACGCGCTTCTTAACCGCGGAGTGCGGGTTCAAACCCGGGCACGTACCTCTGGATTTTTCAAATCTATGTACGTATTTATACCACTAGCTCGACGGTGAAGGAAAACATCGTGATGAAACCTGCAAATTGAAACAACTTTGGATTTGTAACCATGATCCAAAAAATTGTCTGGTTCCCCTATCTTAGGGTTACGAAGGTCAGATCGGCAGTCGCTTCAATGTAATTACCAGACTCGCTAAATCCTGGATCATGGTCTAAGCGGACCCCGTCTAAACACGGGACATAACGCTAGGAAGATGATGAAGTAGACATACATACTAAATTGTATAAAGACAATTAAATGATAACAAGTATACAACCCTAGTAAACACGAACATTACTGCATTGATAAGGACTCACGTGCATACATTTCATTGCTATTACTGTACATTATACAAGCATTGCAATGTTGTTGCACCTTAAACGTCTTCCGGAATAACTTCTAATTAATACTAAGACCTATTATGAGTATCAACACATTGATAAAGGACGTAGAAGAGACAGACAAAGGCCATTTATATCAGTAACGACCTTTAACTGTCTGGGAAAGTTTATGTTTTGTATTTCAATAAATGTTATCAGAAAGATGCATTATAGACGTCGTAAAAAATTAAAGCTGATAAGTTAGAGGACATTTATATTTAGAAGTTTATAAAGAATATTTATTCTAAAATATACTAATATTATTATACAGCTGAAGAAATTGTTTGTGTGCTTGAACGCACTAATCTCAGGAACTACTGGTCCGATTTAAAAAAATCTTTCAGTGTCAGATAGCCCATTTATCGAGGAAGGCTATAGGCTATATAACATTATACCATAAACGCGAGTGAAACTATGGGCACAGCAGTACTAATAAAGTTACAAAGATAAAACTCTTACTCATTGAGCAACTTACCAATACCATCGTATAATTGGACATTTTTCATTTCTAAGGAAAACAATGTGTCCTTGTCTTTATTAATGACAGTGGTAATGTGTAATAAATATGATGACATGTAAATTCCACAATTCGTGTTACGCGATATCAATTTCCTAAGGTTATTTCTCATTCTTAGTCAGTGTCTGCTTACGTATTAATATTTGCAATGAAAAATGATAGTACGTGATCTCTGCCTACCCCCATGGGAAAAAGGCGTGACATTATGTATGTATGTATGTATGTATGTATGTAAAAATGATATTAAAAGATATAGTGTCTCCGTATTTTATAAGTTTATTAGTCTCATGTTGGTCTGGGACTTAAAAAGATGTGCCAACTGTCCAAATGTGTTTCTTGCTTCCCATTTCGTAAAGGCGACTAATGGTATATCGGGTTTTGGGTGTGGGATTGTGTAGGCGACAACACCACTTGTCACTACTTTTCCTTAATTTCCTATCTAAAACAGCCCAGTTAAATTTTTTGGCTGAACGTGGGGAAAGTGGGCTATCTGCCCCTTTGGGGATTACAGGCGTGATGATATGTATGTACATATGTATGTATACCTAATATATGTGTTCCATTCTTCTTGCATTAATCATCGTGATGTTGTTTGAACTTATCTTAATCTTAAAGAAGAGTTTTGGCATATAAAGTCTAAGATCAACATTGCTTAGAATTATTCCTGAGGGAGGTGATAAATCTTTGGCAGATAACGTTCTACACGAGCGAATCTACGCGTAGAGCGTAGTATAAAAGGTTATGCGGAACGAAGGAACAAATTAAAGGTTTTTAAAAAAATTACGAAATTTTTTTTTTACTTTCCATATAAAATTTTATCAGCCGATTGAATATTTTGTATAAAAGTATTCTTTTTTATCTTTTTCCAAATTTATTTAAACTGTTTCCTCACAATAATTAGCTGAATAAGTAGGCAGGAGGTTTTGCATATACTAAAAATAACCTTGTATTATATAGTGTAAAATTTTGTAATATACCTATAGTCCACAAATCACTAATACATCAAATCCTCGTCAACTAAACAAATCGTCTTGCCAATTAGCGTTCAAGAGAACTACTCAACACTAATGGCTATTTTATCAGTAATTTTGAAAAACATTTAACGCTAGTTCGTGACGTGATTCAATTAACAACTGACGTGTTGGCCGTTAACGATATAGATCGATCTCATTGATACACAGACAGACATCGGATCTGGCGGCGGCACTCCTGCGGCCTCCATCGAGAGCTAAGAGATGTCATCAAATTTTATCGATGAATCGATAATACTTTTTTTTACCCAAGTATCTAGCCGGATAGGTGTAATTCAATACATATTACACCTATCCGGCTAGATACTTGGGTAAAAAAAAGTATTATCGATTCATTCACCGGATTTTCCACTTCAGTGTTTTTTAAGAAAAAAATATTGTACTTATAATAATAAAAAAATGCCAGATTAATCAAGACGATTGGCGTTTAGCAATTTTTTTTAAACAAAATTTTCTTATTTTGGCATGACAATTCCATTGCACTTAATTATTTATTATTTAATTGTGCACATGTCAAATTCTCCACACAAGTAATGGAAACTAAAATTGTGATTTACAATAATAATATGCCCTTCCTTATTAACAGATATATTGTATCGACAGCCCTTCGCTAAATGGAGTTATCCAACCACTTGAGCTTATCAATTTTATACGCTACTCGGATATGATATAAACCTCTTTATTGTTGCGGCATAACGTCTGGGTCTGATTCTGATATGCCTGATGTTATGAAAAAGATTGGGTAATAAATCGATAATCGATTATTATATTAGATGGGCACTCTTACAGGCTGCGAGCAGCAGAATCTGTGTTGCAAAATATTTAGCTGTTTTTTTTTAAACGGTATCGTAATATACTCCATTATTTGGGACCTATGAATCAGAATATAATAATGACTATGGTTTCTTGATGGGTTTTAGGAAGGTGCATTATTTCGTAACTTCTGCATGAAATTACATACTTACATATAATTTCCTTTTTAAATACTTAAATTCCTGGCTATTTATCTTCTTTCTTGTATGATTATGCCTAATTTATAATTAAAGCTTTATTATAAATGATCCAATCAAAATATTAGCATCATGTTGACTTCATCTAATGATGATTGAAGCATAATCGTTTTCAATATTTTTGAGAATTTTAAGATGCTTTTTATTGACGGTTTCATTTCGATATTCAAGTCCTAGTTTCTTTTTATCGACTTGCGAGCGTCACTGCGCATGTGTCACGCACGTGTCCGCGCGGGTGCCGGCGCCGGCGCAGGCGCCTCTGCAGCAAGCATGCGCGCCCGCGCCTACAAGGCGTTACAATACACTAGGGTTGACGAACGTGCTAAGAGTGGCGAATCTTTGGCCAAACGCCCTTATATTTTACATACTAAAGACTTCACTTATCTGGTTAAAAAATGTATATGTTTGTTAAATATAAATGTATGTCACTTAATTACACATTTAACATTTTAACATGCAATGTGCCGCAATTTCAAACACAACAATTGATGTAGCAGCATTTTTAAGCCTGTCTTAAAACATGTCTTCTTTTAAGAAAGATTATCTTTAATCTTTCTTAAAAGAAGACATGTTTTAAGACGTTCATTCTTTTTTGCCTTCTGGAGTGAAACAAACAATGAGCGGAAAACTACACATTTGAATAGCTTTGAGTTTGTAACCATGATCCAGTATGTCTGGTTCAGCTATATTCGCACCGCAGTCGATTCCATATAATCATAGTATCATCAAATCTATTACCATAGTCCAAGCGGATCTCAATAAAGAACAAAACATATAACACCATCAGTAAGAAGAGTTTTCTTAATCAGATCGTTGTAAAAATGTTGACCAACCCTGCAGCAGAGCGTTCGGTAGCGACATTCAGTTCTGAATGGTATCCTTGCAACTTGATATTAGTCAGCTGCCGCGAAAGGATCTCGGAATGTGCGCATGAGTCACGTGTGACTAATAGCGACAATGAGATTAGCTAAGCTTGAATGGTGAGGAGGGTCGTCACTACATGATAAAGATTAACAACTATCACATACTATTACTCCCGACATTCTCCAAAAGGTAGACAGTCGAGCAGTGAACTCGACGACTTAGCCAACAGTAAACTTTGGATAAGGAAAATAGAAATTTGTGAATAAATAGTGACTAGCTCGTCGCCTACTTTATAAATTTTACCTCATGAAAAACCCAATTTAATTTGTACTATTAGTCGTTTTTATTGAAATATACTGTGAAAGGAATACAGTTGGTAGTACATTTGCAACAGTAATGTATGCGTAACTGTATTTTACGTTATTTCCATTCAATTCGCTAGAATATGAGTTCCAGAGAAATTCTTCAAGTGGTTTCTAGATATTCAGAAAACTAAACAGATTCCTCTATTTCTAAGATAGCTTATAGACAACACATATTTACAAAGGTCATGGTATAAGAGCTTATACTACTTATTTTAAGAATTTTGTCTTAAAAATGTTTTCAAGTTCAATTTGGCAGTTCATAAAAGTTAAAAAGTTACTTATTATTTTTTAAATAAGTACTTAATACGACCTCGGAAGTAAGTTACTGTTTCATTGACAATAAATGCCTAAAAGTCAGATCGCTATCTTTACATAACATGGTCATTGCTTCCGATCTCCGAAGCGAATTGTACTTGGGTCTTGCTCAAGTGAGGTCGTTTGCACGCTGACCCGTTGGTCGACACCG